>JAJOOS010000416.1:0-94366 GCA_029582725.1 Solanum chiquidenum
CTCGTGTGAAAAATGTTTACTGTTAAGTTATTCTTCGTTACTAAAATTTGAACCTGAAACTTCTAGTTCAACTTAAAAGGACTCCGAGCAGAATGTTTGGGACTCCTACCGTGTGTGAAGCTTTAGATTTCTCCACTCTTAGGACCCGTTTGGTCATGCGATATGGAATCATCATATTATGAAGTTGAAGTTTTGTTTGGACATGCGATATGAAATTTTTGTATTGTATATTTTCTCATAAACATAAGAATTTCATAAGTTGTAAAACTATTAAAATAGCTCCAATTGTTTATTGGGAAAATTGTATATAATAGCAAACTATTAATTCAAATGAAATGCTATAAATATAGTTTGATTTAATTGTACCCCATAGCAAACTGTTGCTATTTCACCTCTCTCCTGGTGAATCTCGCTCGCCACTCTCGTTCTCTCCCTCGCCTCTCTCATTTTTTTATACAAACGCAAGTGTATAAACTGTGTTTGTGTTTGTATAAAGTGAGAGAAAATTGTATAGATACATATATTTTCGTTCCCATCTCTTCCCTCTCCCAGATCTCGCTCTCTAACTCGCCTCTCTCACTTTATACAAAAAACGCAAATTATATCAAATGCGTTTGTGTTTGTATAAAGCGAGAGAAAATTGTATATATACATATATTTTCGTTCTCCCCTCTCCCAGATCTTGCTCTCTCACTCGCCTCTCTCACTTTATACAAGAACGCAAATGTATAAAATGCGTGAAAATTGTATATATACATATATTTTCGTTCCCCTCTCCCAGATCTCGCTCGCTACTCTCCTAGATCTCGCTCGCTCACTCGCCTCCCTCACTTTATAGAATTGATCTTTTTGTATATGTATACCAAAACAGATTATACAACTGCTTTCTTTTATATATGTATAACGAAATATACATATTTATGTTTGCTATGGAGCGCAATTATGCAAATTTTGCTATAACATACAAATATGAATTTTGTGTTTCCTATATGTGAAAGTTGCTCTTGTTTATTCAATCTTACCAAATAAACAAAATTTTATAAAATCGCATAATAAATTATTACAAAGTTATTTGTTCTCCATTTAAGTAATTGTTTCATCTAACTTTAATTGATCAAACTTTAATCAAATAAAAAAAATTGAACATAAATTGTAGTGTGCTAGTCTTAATATAATCCTCTCACATAGTACAAACAATCTTCTCACGTTGAACTTGCATTTCTCGATCATATGATCGAGAAGATGAACCAACATTGCTACTTTGAGCCATTTGTTGGTCAATATCATTCGCAACTATATTTTCATGTTCATAGACCATAAATTTTCATCACTCATTTGGTATTCTCGCAAATAATTATGTAACACTACAAGCTATGACAATTTTCACTTGTGTGTCAATATCATAATGATTCATGCCTTGTTTCACTTGTGTGCAATTACACATTTTCAGTGCATTATTTTGTATTAAAATCAAACATATTTGAAGTAGTGATTATCAAACATACCTCACCAGTTTTATCCTTTTTCATAATAAATTGCTTTAAACATTTTTATATGTAGCCGAAAGAGACGTTTTTTTTATTATGAAAAATCAAAAAAATATTACTCATCCGTTCTTATTTATACCAAATCAATTCATACTTTATCATTTACCAAATTTAAAATAATAATAAATTTTATGCTGGTGAGAATAATAAATTTTAAAAAGTAATGATGTGATTATTAATTTTTTTTACATATGAAATAAATGATTAGTAGATATAAATGTGGCGTTATTTTAACAAAATATAAACTTGTGGGTCAATTTTTGTATTTAAAAAATCTCAAATCATGATATGAAATTTCCAAATCATAATTTTTGGAGAATATAGAATTCCATCTCATGAAATGAAATCACGAGATGGAATCAACGTGAAATCGCATGTCCAAACGTTGATTGCATCTCACAATTTCATATCATGATATAGTATCGCATGGCCAAACACCTACTTAATCAAATATGTGGGTTTGAAAGTTGGCAATAAAGAGCGTATCCATACAAATAACTCTCTTTTTTTCATTCGATATTCGATATAATTTGTGTCGCATGCAGCTTCATTAAAACACAAAAACACTCTCCATGCTACTAATTAAAATTCTTTTCATTCCAAAAGTTGGACCAAAAAACTTGTATTAACAGTAGAACATCTTACCATAATATCTATTGTATGACATACACCCTTTTTATTTAAAGTGTTGGAACCTAAACTAGTTAGATCCAAAAAAAATCAATAAGCTAAGGTGATTAAACACACAAAAAAGTCCATAATTGTCAACCAAATATCAAGTTTTGTACTAGTTATAAAACTGAATATATAGGAGTAGTAGTTAGTAGAGAATGGGAGTAAGAACAGTACTATTTAATTTCTCACATGTAGCAAGGGCATTTTGGTACTTGGCATAAATGGAAGAAAACAACATGTCCTACTCCCTCTATATCACATTATATTTTCACTTCCTTCCATTTTATTTCCATATAAACCCTAAACAAACAGTACCTTCCCCCTCTGCTCTCTCCTTCTCTATCCCATTAATACCAAAAAAAAATTCCCCAATTTTAGCAAAAAAAGGTACCAATTATTGATCATTTTCAGAAAAAAACAAAGCTAGCTATACCAGTACTCTTCCAATTTTTTCTAGTATTGTTCAAACAAACGAATATTTCTTCACTTTCCTTTTATAATTTTAATTTTGTTACTGTAATGATGAACAGTAGCAAAATCAATAAAGCGACCACCGATCTAGAACAAGGAAGATAAAGATCGATCCTAAAGACGTATTTATGGCTTCTTTTAGGGAATTAGTTGAGAGTTCGAATCATCATCATCACGAGAAAATCAACATCGAAACAGTTAACAACATCGAGATAACTTCTTCTTGTTCATCTGCTGCTGCACCGGTACCTAGCTCAAGTAGCAGATATGAAAATCAGAAGCGGCGGGATTGGAACACGTTCGGTCAGTACCTGAGAAACCACAGGCCTCCACTCACGCTCTCTAGATGCAGTGGTGCTCACGTCCTTGAATTCCTTCGTTACCTTGATCAATTCGGCAAGACTAAAGTTCATACTCCGGTAGGATTATATTCTATTCTCTCCAGAATTCATTTCGTATATGTATTAAAATAACTAAAAGTATTTGAATCGAACTCAATTATACTCATAAACATCTGCATCTGTTGATGACACCGTTTGAATTTCTTTGACTAAAAGCTTTTAAATATTTAATTGTGATGCTTAGTAATTTTCAAATTAAAGTTTGAATTCACAGTTAAAATTTTAAAGTTTGAATCTCAAAATTGCTTAAATTAGGTCAGACTGAGTACATTATCGAAAATTTATTAGTACTTTACTATATAAGGTTAAATAGTACTTTTTCACTGTTTGTGATTCAGATGTGTCCGTTTTATGGGCATCCGAATCCGCCAGCACCGTGTCCATGTCCGCTTAAGCAAGCTTGGGGGAGCCTTGACGCACTGGTAGGACGACTTAGAGCGGCTTACGAAGAAAATGGAGGGAAGCCGGAGACGAACCCTTTTGGTGCTCGTGCTGTTAGGCTTTATCTTCGCGAGGTTCGTGACTTGCAGTCCAAAGCGAGGGGAGTTAGTTACGAGAAGAAGAAAAAACGGAAACGCCCTCTTCCACCACCACCACCACCGCAACAGTTGTCCACGTCAGTACAACTGCCACTGTCATCGCCACCACCATCAGGTGAAGCTGAACGTTTAATTATTGTACTCTTTAACGAATTACCATATTTGCATCAATCGAATAGATTTTGATATGAACTTTTGCCATTCATTAGATACAAAAGTGTTGGTCATTTACAGACAATAAATATGACAAGAAAGTTAGGAAGATTCAACCCCTCTCTCTCTCTATATATATAATATAAATAAATTTAATGTCACTCCATGTGTAAATGCTAAAATTTGATGGCTTAATCTTTTGAGGGGTTGTTTGTATGGGTATTGGCCTAGTGGGTAGATAAAGTTATTCTATATAGGAAAAAAAGATAAATATATTCAAATTATCGTAAATGGTATGTAGATATACTTCGTCATATTTTTGGGATATTGGTGTTCCTGCCGTTAAAAAATTAGAGCATATATACCCTTTAAATTAACGGACATACACGTGTAATAATCTTATCCACTGAATCGATATTTATTAAATATCGAATCAACGGATAAGATTATATCACGTGCCCCTATTTAGTCTTTCGTTAGAGTGAAGTGTATATATGCTCTAGTTTTTGGACGACAGGAGCACCAATGTCTCAAAAGTATGACGGAGGATATCTATAAACTATTTACGATAGTTCAAGAGTATATTTGTCATTTTCCCCTTATATATATTGATTGAGATATTTCACGAGATAAATAATTTGGTTACTAATTAATACCCTTAATTAAAGGCATGATAAATAACTTTTTATTCCGTAATTATATATTATCCCTTATTCCTATGTAGTAAATGTCCCGGAAGTTTGGAACCATGAACAAAATGTAAGATTCCTGCTAATATATGTAAAAATAATAATAATTTATAGTCATGTTGTTTGGATTAGTTTGTGGAATATATGTTATCTCTTTCAAGATTTAGACAAATGAAAAGAAATTGCTTAATTCTTTTATTTCAAATGAAATTTAAACGTGTAAGACCTCATAATATATATTCTTTTACTTTTCCGCTTTCCAATTTTTACAGCTTTAATGTACTTTCCAATTGTTGCGTGCTTTTATACTAGACCTGTTCATTTAGCAATATATATATATATATATATATGTGTGTGATTTCTAGGTCTGTCATGCTTCTTACTAAGAACGTTAATGAAATTGCTACACAACAATATAATGTTACACTTGAAGAAATACTGTATTTAACTCCTTTTTTACTTTTATTTTTTTAGCTAATCTTAGATTTTACCTATATATGTTGCTTGAATTCTTTTAAAATATCTATGAATGTGTCATACTCCTAATGTATTTTGGAAAATCCAACACAAATATAATAACAATTTTGAAAGCAAAATCTAGTACGTTTAATTGAACTTCCTTTAATTTCTCGGTTTGAAGTGAAAGTTGGAATACGGTCTTTGTTTTCTTGAAGCAAAAACTGCTCGTTATATTTGACAAAGGCTTAGTCCGAACAGAGACCGAGCCAAGATTTGAGATATTTCGGGTATGAATTATAACACAAGATAACGACCACAAGCTAATGGACCAGATCAGACTATATTATAGCATGATTTAATTTACATATAAAGAAAAATAAAATAAAGGAAAGAAGTTAGAATAGTTAAATATTCTTTGTTGGAATAGGAAAAACTTTGTTATCCCATTTGTTTGAGATTGAAAAAACATGTTATTGATGTTAGAAATATCAATGAGTTACTTGACTTGTAAAGCTATCCATATATTAATTATTTGACAAGAGTTACTATTGCTATAGTCATGATCATAATTTTAAAGGAGTACTCCATAATACCTATATAATTTACTCTTAATTTTTTTTCTCAGTATATTTTACACATATTTAGCTCACTATCATTTGTTTTTGTTTTTGTTTTTGTTTTTTCCCCTCTAAAAGGTAAAGGTGCATTACCATTTGAGTTATGACGATTCAGCAGCTATACCTTCAGGCGGCGCTAAACCATGGGATTAACTTGAGGTTAATTAAAGTAGTGACGAAATAAAAAAATTTAATAAATTAAACTTGTGCGGGGTTATATTGGCCTTTTCACTTTGTCTTATATATACTTTATATAAAACTCCTTAAAGTTTAATTTGTTTGACATATTTTGATTTAATACTAAGTATAAGAAAATAATGAAGACTTTTAAATCTTATAATCTTATTAAAAATATGTTAAATATATCAGAATGTTCTTTAATTTAGTAATTTTAAACTTGTCTTGGGAAGTTAAAATTAAAATATTTTCAAAAAGAGGAAAAACATTCTTTTTAATGAGCTAAAAAAGGAAAGTAAATCAATTAAGTGCAACTGCTTAATTATTCATGAAATTAATGTATCAATTACTTGCAAAAATTCAAAACCACAAATATTATATATATATATATATATATATGTAGTGTACTCTTCTGAAGTAGGGGACAGAAAATCAAAGCTCGCATTTACTATAAAATTTTGCAACTGTTTCTACAGGAAGAAAAGAGGGTCTTTAGCTTTATAGATGTTAATTTATTTGTATGATTTTGATTTAGTATGAAGTTTAAGAAAGCAAATAAAAGTTTTGAATATCAAGGCATTAAATCAGATAAAAAACATTTACTTTCTTTAACTTCATATTAAGTTAAAATCAAATAAATAAATTGAAACGAATGAAAAACTATATTTAGGGATCTTTTGGTTGAGAAGTAGGGTGAAGTTATAAGTACGACTACACGAGTATGAGTATGGCCGAACTCAATAAAATGATTAAATATGCATTAATATTAGATTCAGAACCTAGTTATGAAAATCATCAGTTTAAAACTGAAACTCATATAAAGTTGCCAATTTTAGCTTCGATTCGGTTGAGAAGTAGGTGAGAGCTAGTAAAATACAGTATATATAATTACTACACCTTAGTTCAAACAAAACGAGGTTAACTGTATAAATTATTATCACTTCTTTATTTAAATTAAGGGTTAGTTTAGGGTTTTACCATCCATTATATATTTTTCTTTAGCTAGTAAGTATATGCATTAGCACCAATGATTTGTCGGTCTGTACTTTTTTACATGTGATTTTAGCTTTAGCTAACACTTATAATTACCTATATTACATTGTTCTTGGTATCATGATATCCTGTTGGGAGCGCTACCCTCAAATGAATCTTGCATTGCGCGATTTGAATTTAATTAGGGCTTCAGACTCTGGACGACGGGTGGGAAATCAAACACTACAAGAAAACTGGGAATTACACGGGGATTTTCTTGAAAATTAGTATAAAAATTTGCAGGAAAATAAGTTTCCTGTGAATTTTCATACTAATCCCCAAAAAAATTCTCATGTAATTCACAATTTTTTATAGTGAAAAAACGTACGAATTTGCATAATTTTGCACTGTAGTCCGACACTCCAACTAATCTCTGGATAGGGTCGATCACGAGTGAAGTTTCTTCTTCAGAATTTGAAATCGAAATCTCTGATTAAAAATAAAATAACCGACTAACCTTATCCATTTTTATGGTGGTAACTTTTGCATAGTCTGGTGCCTAAATATTGTAGGAGTTAGAGAGTAGTGTGGGTACGAAAATGGTGCATTAAGCAGTCAACTCAGATAGGACCCACCGTATATGATTCCACGTGCATCCCTGTCATTCGTGTCGGGTACAGTAAATCCTACCCGAATCCAGTTGAGTGTGGGCCCTACCTTTTTTGGAGTTTTCTTCACCCAATCCAATTCATCATTCATGCAACTTTTTCGGGTTATTTCCACTTTTGTCCTTACTTTGTGTTGATTTTTTATTTTTTTTATCTTTGGGTAAATAATTTGATTGCTGTATAAAATATTAATGCTTTTATATTTTTATTTTACTTATTATATATCTCAAGATTTAAAGAATTTAGAATTCGATAGGAATAATTTTTTTTATCTTGTGTTGTGATTTCTGAACTTTCCGTTTTAAATAATTTCTTTTAGCAAATTGAAAATTGCATGGGGGAATAACGATCATGTTTTAAAAATTTGTAAATTATTGCAAACATTTGACGATGTAAGTAATATTTTGTTTATAAGATTGATCGTTGATTAGGGGCGAGCATAAATATCGGAAAGTCGAACTGAATCGAATTAATTTGGTTCTTCAATTTTTCAGTTTGGTATTGATGTTATTTTTTTAAAAGTTCGATTCTTTGATTCGGTGTTCGGGGTAAGAGTCTTAGAACTTCGGTTCACTGATGAACCGAACTTTTATTAAAAAATTAAAATAAATATATATATATATATATGGGCATTCGCTCAACTAAAAATAAAAAGTCAACTAACATTTAAATTATTAACGACCAAATCAAAGTAGCAACAAATTTGCAATTCAATAGTTAACTTCAAATATTAATTTTCAAGAGGAATCAAAACATATTTTTATCAATGTTACATTCTGTAAAAGAAACCCCTCTTCGTCCTTGTTTTTCTCTAAAAGTAATTGGAGGCACAATGTTCTTGACAAAGATAAATATAGTCTTTTTGTTAACACAATAAGTGTTCCATGGCAAGACACATCATTCATTAAACATATTTTTAAATTTTCAAGTATATTAATACTTTGATTTTGTCCTCATTTTATTTTTCATCCACACCGAAAAATCGATTTAAAAACACCAAACTAAATCAAATAGTTTGATTTGATATACGGTGCATACTTTTCTAAAACTAAAAACCGAAGAATCGAACCCCACCCCTACCGCCAATTCCCCAGTATTGGATCGTACAAAACGAGGCCCACAACAAAGCAAAGCCCACAGTTAGACAGTTAAGGGTCGTTTGCTACAGAGATTAATAATGCAGAGATAAGTAATGATGTGATTAGTAATGCAGGGATTAATAGTGTAGTGATTAGTAATGCAGAGAATATTTTTACCAAGTGTTTGGTTTATTGTTTCCCACCTCATTTTATGTTTGGATTAAAACTATATAAAAAATTCATTTCCAACTATACCCTTGAATTATTATGCAATTGAGTTAATGTAAATAATTGCCGGACAATATTATTTTTTTATGGCCTTCTAACTAGCTATGAGAAGAACAATTTTGTTGTCATGTTTGCCTTTTTTTCCCACTTAAATTATTTGAGGATAAATAATTGTCATCTTAGTAAATTGATCATTTACAAAATGTCATTTTTCAATTTACAAAAAGAAGAAGATAAACTATCAACTTTTAAAATTGAAAAGACGGTAAAGAACAATAAAATTGAACAAACTATCTACATTTACACATAAAATTGCAAGTTGTAATTTTAATATGTATTCAATTCTATAAATTGTTTAAAATACAAATAATTAGAAAATTAACCACACAAATATGTATATATATATATAAACAAATTATACCTTCAATTAAGATCACAAATATTATGTGTGGTGATATATTTGCCTTTTTAATTAGTTAAAGTTAAATAGCTCACATTTCAAATATTGTATTAATTTGTATTGGATTTATTTATTAACAAACAACTCTTTCTAAATAATTTGTAAGCTAATTTATTTAAATAAATTTACTAGTACAAATATAAAACATAAAATTAAGAAAATAAACAAAATAATTAAAATGATTTGAGGGATATTTTTGTCTTTACAAAGATTTATCCCATGGTATTATATTCCATGTATTACTAATACCTCCAAATGGAAGGTATTATTAATACATCTTATAATACCATGTAGGAGGTATAACTAATCTATGGATTAGTCATACGTAGACCCAATTTCCTACCAAATATAGTACTAAATAATATCATGCATAATACACGGATTATTTATTTTAATGCCGCCTACCAAATGACCCTTAGTTGCCAGCCCAAAAGGGGGGGGGGGGTCGGGTCATACACTGAGATTCGTAGGCTCCATTTTCGCCTCTTTCCACTTTGAGCGGTCCTGATTTTTTTGGGGAACTTCAATGCTCTCACAACGATAAATTAGTGGGACAAGTTTTTTTTTTTTTTATAAGATAAAGTTAAATGTTAGTACTGAATATTTAATGTTTAGTCACTTCATATCCAACTTCAAATATGTGAAATTAAAGCTTCACATTTCACATATATCGATTTGACGTTTAACTTACCTATAAATCGCATTTTACTATTTATATATTGACTTTAAACGAAATTCAGCTTTAGATATAAAATTAGATTTGGCCAGTTCACTTTAACTATGAATATGTGAAGGTAACATTAACAAAATAAATAACGTCATATTTTTATAATTAGAAATAATTTAATTTCAAATTTTTTATTTTTAATAAAATGATTTATATATAAATCAAACAATGTCATATAAATTAGGATGGAAGGAGTACTAATTAATAACTTAAGGTGGTGGTTGTGTTTGGTTGCTTGCTAGTTGCTACTGTCAAATGCCACATATATACTGAGACGTAGGACTAAAGTAGTTAAGAAAGTACATTTTTTATTCGAAAAAGGATTAAAATTGTCCTCGAACTATGCGAAATAGACCACTTATATCTTTCGTTATATTTTGGGATAAAAAATGCCTCCGTCGTTATCTCAAGAGACCGCAAATACCCTCAAGAGTTAACACCCCAAATTTTTAGTGATGTGCCAATCCAAGTGGGACTAATCCCTCCACCTAAGCGTTGTCAACTAGGATTCACTACAAAAGAACTAAACCTTTAGCGACGACACAAGTCGCCACAAAAGCCCAACATATCGTCACTAAAGGTTTTAACTGATTTTTAACATTAAATTCTAATTTTGTGTTTTTTCTTCATTGTTTTTAAAAAATCACAAATTATATCGATCAAAGAGGAGTTTGAAGACACTATATGTTTTATTTTTATGTCATATGTAAATGTATAAAATGTACAATGATGCATTATGTAGTTAGAGATTTGAATCGAGAAGTAATTTTGATAATTTTCGTAATAATATTGGATGTTTTTAATATTGATAGTGTATGTTATTTATTTTAGAAAATTAGGTTACAACCAAAAATTAATTATCATATATTTTTGTTGAAAAAATATGTTATACTAGGAAATGGTTGTTGCAGCCTTAGTCGCCACTAAAAAACACTCATAACTTTTAGTGGCAATATATTTTGAGATTTTGTGGCGATTTTTATCGCCGTTAAAGGTTTAGTTCTTTTGTAGTGAATCCAAGTTGGCAACGCTTAGGTGGAGGGATTTGTCACGACTTGAGCCTACACCCTGGACGTGGCCGGCACTCGAAGACCATTGCTGGTGCCCAAGCGAACCCTCATCCTGGCTGACTACAAGCGGAAATCTGATTCAAGCATACAAAGCTTAAAACTGAAATAAAAGTTCATGAAACTTAAATTCAAATGAAAACTCTGAATAATAAAATATATTCAACTCGCCCAAAATTGGCAACTTAAGTCTTTGAAATATTTAATAAAATAAATAAATAATACAAACTTCTCAACTATACTGACTATCTATGAAGCCTCTAACTGATAAAGAAGGAAGTCGGGACAAGACCCACGACATCCTGACTAAACTGAAAAGTAAATGAAATCCTCCGAAAGATAAAGAGCCTCATCATAGCTAACTCGAACTCTTGGATGTATCAACGAATCTCCTGTTGATGATCCTGAATACCTGTGTCTGCATCATGAGAAGATGCAGGCCAAATGGCTCAATACGTGAAATGTACGAGCATGTAAGAGAAATTCTAAAGTATAAACATAAGCTTGAAACTTGATAAAAATGGAAACATACTTACCTCTTTTCAAACTTACTCAACTCAGAAGTACTCAAGAATATGATACTCAATTCAGAGATAAGATATTCAACTCTTGGTACTCAACTCTGGATACTCAACTCAATATAAAACAACAATACACATGCAATATATAGAAAACTTTATAAAACAGTAAAATCAACTTAGTTAGTTAAAGAAAATGCAATAACAACTCAACTTTACTCATATAATAAAGTAATACAGTTTCTATGGGAGTTTCTCTAACCGACAACCACCACTATGAGCCTAAGTGGTGATACAACGTCTTGCCCACGCTTCCAGAACTGTCCTATACTTTGCTGTCATATAGAACGCTTTAACTTAGTGGATCCACTAGTCTATGCTAAAAGCATCTTAAGGAGTCATCTAAAAAGTATGATCCTTTAATACCCACGATGGCTACATGGTTTATGGAAATGTGAGTTATCTGAACTTAAACTCGTCCCCATATCGGTGCTCAATACTACTCCCAAAAATATACTTTAGCTGATATGTTTGTAAAAACAAAACTCTTTCTTTGGTTTGAGATAATTACTCAAAACTTAGCTTAAAAGCTCTATTGGAAATCATAGTTTCCTCTTTACTGAAAAACTAGCTCAAAGACTCTTTTGAAATCTCAGTTTCCTTTCTTGTTTAAATGTGAAAACATTTACTCTTTGGGAATACATAGTCCCGATATACTATTTGAAGAAATGAACTCAACTTTTTACTCTTTACTCAACTTCAAAGCTTAAGTCTTAAAACAAAGTTTAAACATTTGCAAAAGACTTCTTAAAATATGGTTCATGTCGAATTATAGACATGAACGACTCAATGCAAGGTTTTCAATAACCATAGATCGAACTGAGTACTAGGAACTCAAGAACTTCAATAACACTACTTACTTCAAGAATGTTCAACTCAGAGGGTTCATGCGGAATTTATGACGTTTCAAGACTGCTCGACTTATAGGGTTCATGCGGAATTATGGTCATGAATATTTCAACTCAAAGACTTCATGGGTAACATGTAATAGTCCCATGATTAGGATTATAATCTCGGAAGGGTTAGGAACTCGATACTCAAGACTTAGAACTTGAAGATACTACTTCTTTCAAAGATACTAAACTGATGGAGTTCATGCGGAAGTTATTGGCATGAACGATTTGACTCAAGGGTCAAAATATCAATAAGAAACTCAGGTATACGACTCTTCTCATTCTCTGAATTACTTTCTCAAAGCTTAGTTCAAATCAATAGTTGATCTCAAGGATTCGCAATTTAATTCAAAGGCTTTCTTGAACTCTACTCTTAACTCTCTCTTAAATGTAAATTATGAATTCAAGAGTTATGGTTCATGATATGAAGGATCTTGTAATGACAAAGTAGACTCATGAATATATTCTCCTCACTCTCATACTCACTTTCTCGAGTCTTGTAACAAGTTATTATAATTTGTAGAAGACTCATAAAAAAGACACAAATGGATTTTCTGAAAAAAATGTTTGAAAGAACTCTCAAGACTTTGACTCTCAACTCTATCTTGAATGTGATTTATGAATTCAAGGTTGTGATTTGTGATAGAAAAAGGTTTCATGATTTTTATGAATGATTGTTGATAGCTAAACGTGAGAAAACTCTCAAAATCACCGTTTTGGAACAAGTCCGCGACGCGGAGATGGTTTAAAATAATACTCGCAAAATTAAAGTTTTGAGACAGAGGAGTCCACGTCCTAACCGCGACGCGGAGAAACTTTTTGCTAACTGGGGGAGCAAGTCTGCGACGCGGACTTGCGTGCCAAATCGCACTCGACTTTCTCCTTCTTCTTTTCTCATCCCCAATTTGCCTAAATTCGATTTTTTTTCTCAATCTCTCTTTAGATTTAGATACCCAACACATGCACACTATAATATAACTCTAACCACTCTATAAATTGACACATTAACCTCAAGAACTCCTCAATCTCAACCCAATTCAAGAATGAAAGCAAATTCATAAATACATAACAAGAACATCAAAGCTTTAACTTTCTAGAACGAATTTAACGCTGAAATTAACATGATTGACGTGTGGGTGAACAAACCCAACACTATGAAAGCTTACATACCTGAAAGAATTATCCTCTTGAAGCAACTTGAAGGAAAACCTTTGAAGAAGAACCCTAGCCTTAGCTTTCCTTGATTTTTCTTGAGCGTAGAATCTTTGGAGTGAATGAGAGAGTTTGATTTGAAACCTGATTTTCTACTCGTTTAGGGGAATTTAGATGACCTTCTAATAAGGGTTTTTAGGACTAAAATACCCCTAAAGAAGTAATTAAAACGAGTTGGGAGTTGGAATTATTTTTCACCAGGCAGTGAGGTCCGTATTGGCTCCGCGTCGCGGAGCTGCTGTCAGGTTTGTGCGACGTTAGTAAATCAGTCATAACTTCTTACTCAGAACTCGGAATTGAGCAAACTCAGCGGCGTTGGAAAGATAATTCAAAGATCTTTGCTACGGTATCTTGTAGCACACCTAACTCATCCTGAGTTAGGCGTTATAGTCGTTTGAAGTCGACCAAAAACTCATACTTAATCATAACTTGAAAAATTTCATATTTTACTATTTCCAATTTAATTTCTTCTCGAACTCAAGGTGCTACATCTAGTGACCTTAACACTTAAAGAAATTTAATTCCTCGGAAAAATCCTACTCACAACGAAGAACGGTTCAAGTCTTAGCTTAAAATTTTTCTGGGGTGTTACAGGATTAGTCCCATGTGGCTTGCCACGTCACTAAAAATTTGGGTAGTTAACTTTTGAGGGTATTTATGATCTCTTGGGATGACGGCGAGGGTATTTTTTATCCCAAAATGTAATGGAGGGTATAAGTGGTCTGTTTCGCATAGTTTTAGAGGTATTTTTGACCCTTTTCCCTTTTTTATTTTACTTTACCTGTAATAATTCATCAAAATTTACTGTGTTTGACCATTTCAACTCCAGTTTCATAGCAATAACTATACGTAATACAGTACTCAGAATGAAAATCTACATATTCAAAAGAGTACACATATTTACTGTTTTTTCCTTTTGGTTTCCTATATGTGTCTACGGCCCTAACTATGTTTGAATCTCGCACTGCAGGGATATTTACTGTTATTGACTGTGCTTTGAATTTGTTTTTATTAGTTACAAAGGCGAATTTAGAATATAGTTTAATGGTTTTAGAAGAGTGTGATTGTTTTATGTGTATCTTATTTAAAAAAAATATATATTGTAGAACTTATAGAATCCTTATCAAATTCACAGTAACTTGTAGGAATAAAAAGTCCCATAAAGCATAGACACTAGAAAGTTTTGAAGTTCTCTAAATGGGTCGTTTATCTACAAAATTTTGGGCTTTTGTGAGAAAGGCCCAACTTAGAACAATGAGTTGAAGTGACTTTTAACATTTGATTATATGTTTCGCCTTTTAAATTGGTTGATTTTTAACTTTTTCTCTTTAACAATTGAAATTATGTCTAGTTGGTGTAACTTAAAGTTATGCCAAAGTACAACTAGTAGAACATTATAATACGAAAATATTAGTTTGTGTCCAGCAAAACAATTGTTTGTTACGAGGAGCATAAATTAAAGAGTAATACATAATATGGATAAAAGTACAAATTACGAGTATTTTAATGCATAAGAAAGTTTTAGAAGAAATGATTTAAATATTGTACTTATGTTGTAGGAATTTAGGAAAAGGAATGTTGCTCTTACCAATTTACATCAAACTCAAACAAAATACAAATATTATGAACAATAGAAATGCATAGGATCTCATCAACTATATATTTAGTGAGGGAAGGAAAAAAGAAGAAGTGGAAATTCAATCAAACTTGTATAATTAATAATTCTCAATTCATAAACAAAAGCTAGAAAGAACTTTCACAAATTCAACATATATAATTACTAATTAATCATTGATATCAACGATTCAAATAAAAATCGCGTTATTTTCTTCATCAAATCTCATATCTTCAAGGCTAGAATGAATAATTCGTTCATCTTGAACATATGATTCTTCAAAATCCATATCGAATAACAATCTGTACTGATCATCCTCTTGGCTGCACTCGGACAATCGAGTCGTTTCATGGTGATCTTTTACTAATAAATCAAACAAATGATGATGTATTATTGTGCTTGAGTTTTGGATAATTTGATGGGGTGAATTTTGGTATCTAATGTCACAATTCAATGAATGTTGGTTCATACAGAGAGGAGATTGTGACACATTTGAAGAAGTGACAATTGCCTCACACTTGTTTTGTGAGCTAAGTTTGTTTGTACAATTGTTGTTGTTCTCACCTTTATTTTTGTAAAATACTCGACATAATACCCAATCTTCCTGTTCAATTATCACAAAAACAAGAAAGTTAAATAACATTATTTTCTTAATTTTACTCATTTTTTATGTCTTGTTTCGAACCAGGAGGTTTCTAAGAAGTTTCTCACAAAAACTTTCAAACTTTTTAACTTCAAATAATTTAACATGTGAAAAATATGAGAGCTCGTTTGTATTCAACCCACAAACACTTTATCCATGTTTCAAAATCAATTATACTTGTTAAAAATAATATCTTCAAAATTTTAACTAATTTGTATCTATTACTTATCATTTCATGTCTTTTTTCTATAGTATGAATCTTTCCGACAACCTTATTTTCAAGATTTAAACATTTTACATATGTCTCAAAATATATTAAAATTGTGAAAGATAACGTAAACTTGTTAAAATTTTCAACCTTCAAGCACTTTATACGAATCTCAATCTAACTTCTCTCGTGATCACAATAAAATATATAATAGAAACAAAACAAGATCCTTATAAGGAAAGTGCATTGAAATGTATTGTTGTAAGAACTAAATAGTAGGAGAGGAAAAAATTGAATAGAAGAGTTTAACTTTATGTACGTACTATTTAAGAAGTATTTACATAATCAGGTTATTTATTAGGTAATTATAAATAGTTTGTCAATAATCATTAATTAGTATGTAATCTGATAAAAATGATATTTACTAAGAAAATCTTACCTTAAGGGGTATATGGGGATTTTCGAGTCGAAATTCATGCATGATCCAGTCTGTTTTAATGCCATTAGGAGCTCTATTCTTGTAAAAGACTAAAGTTTTTCTCATCCCTATAACATTACGTGTTTGAGGATCGAGCACTGTTCGATCCTTACCCGTAGCTTTCCAATAACCCGAAGTTGTGGCCCGGTTCGCCCGGAAACCAGTAGTGTACTTTCGATCTCGGAAGCTGAAGAAGTACCATTCACTAGAGTTGAGCTTTGCCACCTCTAAATTTAATTAACAACATTTTCATCAAAATAAGATACAATTATTACAAATTTTTTAAAAAAAGTAGACGACGGTTACGTTAAAGAACAAGAAATGGAAGTTAGATAAATTTAAACACTACTCCAATCCCCTGTTTCAAAATAAGTGTCATTTTAGCTCATTTCATGCTCATCACTTTAAAAAATCAAGGAATTAATTAGGGAGACAAAATTCGTAGTTAAACCACAAAAATGTTATGCTAATCCCATTTAGCTAAGGATTAACAATGAATTATATAAAAATCCAATTAACTAGAAGTTATTTAACGATGAATTAGAAATTATTGAAAAATTCGGTAGCTAATTCTATGTTTTTTCTAGTAGTGCATTAAAAAGTAACAATACAAAGTGTAGTTTACTAAGATAGCCCTATTTATTATAATTTTCTTGAAAATCGAGCCACGTAAAAAAATAAAAAAAATATTTCTATAATATAATTAGTATATAGCTTGAAACAATTTACTATTTCGTCTTGAATTCTTAATGCAAACACTTATTCTGGGACTGCCATGGCTCACAATATATTACTAAACACAAATTTGCATTTTAAAAGTAATTAACTCAGAGAATTAAGAAGAAGATAAAATTAATAAACATACCAGGAAGCTGCCATGGCTCACAAGTGTGAAGATCAATTTCCACTAAACTAAAATTAAGAACTAATCCTTCTTCATTAGCAATTTTATTGTAGAGATAATGACAAACTAACTCTTCATCACTGGGACAAAATTTAAAACCAGGGGGAAGTGTAGCTCCAATTTCTCTTAAATCCATTTTTTATTTTATCTTTTTGATAATTAAAAAAAAGAGTTGAAGATATGTTCAATAATTTATCTTTTTGTGAGTTTGGAGAAAAAAAAGAGAAGAGAATATAAATAGTATTCAATTCATGTTTGATAATTTATCAATTTTAAAGGGACAAAGGAGATTATTTATAAACAGAGGAGTGTTGTTATTGTTGGAACTTTCATTAAAAAGCCAAACTCACAAGAAATGTTCTATTTGTGGGCTTAAGTGAATAAAAAAATAATAACTTAATGCAAATTATTACTATAATAAGTCCAAATCATATTATTAATTATGTAGGGAAGAACCACCAATATACTACTTTTAGCTGGAGGGGCTTTCTAAAAGCGTATCCAAGATTTTGAATGGATTATTATGAAAATTTAAATTTAAGATATAAATTTGATCGATTTGATTTTTAGTTTTCGATTATTGAATTCATTAAAATTTTAAAATTATAAGTCTAAAATTAAATTTTATCTATTCAAATTATGTTCTTTATATATATAACCTATATGTATATTCTGATCAGTGTCGAAGGTTTTAAGATTGATTGAATTTATTGACCGTATGCTATATAATCTAGCACTATTAGTTTTAATATACATATTTGTTTAATTTCATATATATAATATTACAATGCTAAAAAAATTAGGAATTTCCATTATAACAGACTTACAAGTTACAAGTAAAAAAATAAATAAAAATTAATTTAAAAAGTCAAAATGGATACCAATAACTAGGGGTGTTCATGGTTTGGATAAAAACCGATCCAAATCGATAAAATAAAATCAATTTTATTTGAGTTTGGTTTGGTTTGGTTTTAGATTTTTGGAAAACCGATAGTATTTGGTTTGGTTATGGCTTTATTCGAAAAAACCGAAGAAATAACTGAATCGAACCGATGAATAATGTACATATATTTTATTAATATACATACTTAATATATTGTTTTTGTAAACAATTTTAAAGATCTTATATATATATTCATTAAAATTTCATTATAATTTACTTATTGAAATAAAAAATGCCCAAGATGAAAACATTTATCTTATTGATTTCATGTATATGAGTATCTATATGACAATTCTTTGTGGGACTAATAATGTTATTATCTCTTCATTCTAGGCTAATATAGTGAATTTTAAAACTTTATTGATAGTAAATTTAGTGATCGAAAGTTCAATAACTTAAGTCATTCTAACTATTTTTCGTTTTGAATGGATTGTTATCACTTTTTCACATTTTGAATGAATTGTTTCTTTTATTTTTGTATATGATTAATAACCGAACCAAACCAAACCGAAACCGATAACCACCAAACCGATAAATGTATATTATATTTGGTTTGGTTTGGTTTTGATAATTTTAAAACCGATTACGTTGGTTTGGTTTTGGTTTTGACCAATAACCGACCCGTGAACACCCCTACCAATAACCACTTAAATCTATGTTATCTAATTATAGTAAGATTTAAATTTCTAGTATCACTTAGAAAGGTGTATCCAATCATCATCGCATTATATGATACTTTGAGCATAAATTCTCACCTGACACATCTATATGATGTTTTAAAAAAATATAAATCTACTATATGATTTTAAAAAGATAATAGTATGAATTTACTTGAACCTGAGAACTCCTAGATACGCCACTACGAATTCTAAGTTAATTTAAGATAAATTTTCCAAAAATAGGAACAAGTTCA
The DNA here is from genome assembly GCA_029582725.1 of Solanum chiquidenum. Lineage (NCBI taxonomy): Eukaryota > Viridiplantae > Streptophyta > Magnoliopsida > Solanales > Solanaceae > Solanum > Solanum chiquidenum. The sequence goes on from JAJOOS010000416.1 coordinate 19,317, forward strand.
AATCGTGTGAGAGTTTAACAACTCATACAAGCTGTTACAATCCAACCATTTACAAACACTCAAAATTCAAATTCAGATTATTTTTCTTATTTTGGAGTTACTGTATAGTTTTATTTAGGGATCCTTTTTATTAATTATTACTCCCTCTATCCCAATTTATATGACTTATTTTCCTTTTTAGTCAGTCCCAAAAAGAATAACACATTTCTATTTTAAGTAACAATTTGCCTATAAAATGTCTTTTTTACCCTTAATGAAATGATTTACTACCACACAAATTTCTATCATTCATTTTGGACTACAAGTTTTAAATTTTTTCCATTTTTCTTAAAGTTTGTGTCAAATCAAAGTACATCATATAAAATGAGACGGAGGGAGTATGAATCATTATCAATAGTTATTTTTAACGTGATTTGATAGATTTGTCATCCAAAATCATTGCAAGTGTTCCGTGCACTTCTGAAACTAATATTAATACTTTTAGAATATTTTGCTTGGAGAAATTAATGATCATAGTATAATATATGCCATCCACGTAACCCCAAACATGATGGAAATAATAGATTAACCCATAGATGTACTAATCACATATTTTTCATTTTTGTTTAAATAACTATTTAATAAATAATCCTATGTTTATTGTTTGTAATTTATAAATATTATAAGTCACGATCTAAAAAAATTATTTTGAATAAATTAAAATATTAGATAATGATCTAAAATTTTATAAGTTATTACAAACGTTAGATGATAGTCATATATTTTGTTAATTAGTTTGATCAATACAAAAATATTACATTTGAATCTAATAACATTCAAAAGGATAATGTTCAAAGCTATATTTGAACAACTTCAAAAAGTTAGATAATAACCTAAAAAAGAAAAGAACACTTGCGTAAATCAATCGAGAGGATGCCTCCTTTCATCTAAAACATAGTGATATAGTTCCTTCATTTCATATTGATTGTCCACGTTATCATAAATTTTTATTTTTTAAAAATTACTATGTCAATTTACAAAATCAATCAATAATTAAATCATTTTATCCTTATAATTATTTCTTTTTGAAAGTGTAAATAAGTTTGTTAAGAATTTATTAAAGAATAAAGCTAGTAAACTATCCCTTTTTATTTATGATTTTTTAAGGACGATGGACAACTAATATGGGACGAAGAAGGTAATAAACTGGAGTGAAAATAAGTAAAATGGTTTAAATTTTAGCATTTACCAAGGAAAAAGCAATTTAAGTACATTAATGACTCAAATTTTGGGAGAATTTTCTCAAACATAATTTTTCATTTTAAATGAAAGAATGTCTTGTTGGTTAAGGTAGCATCAATAATTACAAAAATAACGACAAACTATGAAGTGTCATTACATGGAATCATCCCACATCATAAATAATTAAGATTGTACGTACCCTAATCATACTTGTCTTTGTTAAAAGATTCAAAAAAATGGACCTGAAAATTTCACTTTGCATGAATATATAGTGACTTTAATAATAAGGAAAAGGGAAAAAAGAAGATGGAGAAAAATGACGTTAATAATAATAATAAAGTGATTATTTATAATGTTTTGTTGTTGGGATAAATTGTGCTCCCATTAAGATTATAATTGCAGTTTTGTTTTATTTCATCACATTCTTTGAAAGTAGTAAAGCTAGGAAAAATAAAAGGTTGGTTTTGTCTCAATATGAAAAATAAATAAATTTTACTTTTTCATTTTTGATTTAAGATATAGATATTTGTAATAAATTCTTTATATCATTAATTTAAGGAAAAATGATATGATATACCCCAACTTTGTCATTTAGGGCTGCTATACCCTCGTTATGAAAGTAACTCATATATACTCACTCCTACTTCCTAGTGTATATATAGCAGCGGAGCTACAAATTTCTCTAGAGTTTCCGCAATTTTAATTCAAATTTGATATTTGTATTTGGAAATTCATTTAATATATATAACTAATTTATTAAAAATTTAGTAAATTTTCTTTTCTGGAATCTAATACTCATGGATTCAAAATCTTAACTCCGCCATTAAATTAACAAATAATTTAAAATTAAATCTAGATTACCAAATAATGCTAATATTAATAAATTATCTTCTTTTTTCTTTGACTTTTTTCCTTTCTGTACGGTTATCTTCAATTATGGTTTAAGTTAATTGAATATATAAATATGCATTATAAATTTATAATCTTCAATATATAAAGCTTAAACTCTTTCGTGTATTTATTGCATTATAGAAAATCTATCATTTCAAATAATTTATATCTACCAACTTCATTATGATAAAACACATGGCCTTGCTATTTAATCCAGCTATTTTCCTCTATAGATCTTAAAATCAATTTATTTCAAATGTCTCGTCAATATTTATAGAAATGACTCAATCTTAATTTTCTGTCTATCACAACTGGCGTCTGCTAGGTACCACAAATAAGAGAAAAAATAATCAAAATAGAATCATTATTGATCCATTATTAATCGAAGAATTTAATTATTTGTGTTTATATACTAATGGTCCTTTTGGCCATTTGAGATAAAATAATGATACGGAATCATTTGAGATGAAGTTGAAGTTTTGCTTGAACATACAATTTAAAATTTTAAGTTTTTTTTTTCTTTTGCAATTTGGACCAAAATATTTTTTGTATTTAAGTCTACTTCCGCTCTTGTCCATAAACATTATCAAGTGTAAATAAATGTGTGTCTGCAATAGTTTAATCTTTTAGATAAGATGATATTACACGTTTTAATATGATATCCAAGTAAAAAAATGTCAAATATTCGAGTCTCACGGCCACTAATTAAGAGTCAACATTAATTCATATAAAGGGAGTTACAATATAAAAAAAATAAACAAGTCAAACTGAAAATGATAAGGCGTGTTGAAGAACATAGTTAAATAAACAAGATAATAATTATATCTCTATTAGAGTAATAATGAGATATATGGTTGCATAATATATTCAACACGTACCAATTATATACTACAGCATTAATATTATTCCTTTTACATATATAATACAGCTTGAAGAGAAAGGAGAGTACATGGATAATGCATTACGTGGATTATTTGGTTTGATTATTCATGCATTATTATATGGTGTTTAAAAACATTTATGGTTGTACACTTCAAAATATTTTTGAATTTTTCCAAAGAAGCTGATGAACTAGCTGCCAAAGCTTCCCTACAACAACAATTGGAAGGAGTCTACGTAATACTTTGTATAAGGAGTGTCGATCTATTTTTACAATTTCATAATGTATGTATATTTTGATCTAGTTGTAAATCTAAGACTTTATAACTTATGTTGTATATCGAAGAAATTCAACCGTGTGTATATATATATAATAAAAAGTTATTTTTTTTCTTAGTAGGCGTTTGGATATCGCGATATGAAATCACCGTTTGGACATGCGATATCAAGCTGATTTCATCTCATGAGATGAAATCCCACATTCTCTAAAAATCATGATTTTGAATTTTTCAAATACAAAAATTGATCCAAAAGTGTATATTTTGTAAAAACAATCCACATTTATATTTACTAACCATTTATTTCATAAGTAAATAAAATTTATAATTCATATCATTACTTTTTAAACCATTTACATCTCATAAATTGATTATTCTCACTAACATAGAATTTATTATTACTTCAAATCAATTTCTACTTTACCATTTGTATTCACCAAATTCATTAATTTTTTATCAATTTATTTACCAACCAAATTGACTAACAAATGGCTCAAAATAACAATGTTGGTTCGTCTTCTTAGTCATATGAACAAGAAATGCAAGTTCAACGTGAAAAAATTGTCCCTACTATATGGGGAGACTATTAAAGACTAGTACACCACAACTTACATATTGCTTTTTTTTTTTTTTGAATTAAAGTTTGATCAATAAATCATGTATTTTTAAAGAATAACTTTGTGATAGTGTATTATGAAATTTTATAAAATTTTATTTATTTGATAAGATTGTATAAAATTGGGACAATTGTAATAGTTTTACGATTTATAAATTTTTTATATTTATGAGAAAAGATACTACATAAAAAAATCTAAATCACATATTCAAATAAAATTCCAACTTCATCTCATAATTTCATACCAAATGGCCAAACGGCCGCTTAAATTTCTGTCATGGCGGATCACGAAATGAATTAAAAGGAGTGATCAACAAGTTAATAGTAGCTGCCGCAATTTGCCATGCATAAACTCTTGTTTTATTCATTCATTATTGGGTGCATGGGCTCCATTAATTAATCCATATATAAAATGAAGCTTGTGCTACACAATAAGATATTTTTCTACGGGATGTCTCATTTTTCCTTAAAAAATTCAAAAAGTATTTGTCTCTCTGTTTCAATTTATTTTAATTTAATGAGATTAAAAAAATAAAGAATTTTTTTAAGATGGTCAGATCATGCATTATATTAATTTCCAGATGTCACTTGGTGCATATAATCTGAAAAAAATGAGGGATCACATGATTAATCTATCCATTGATTGAGATCTGAGAGAGTTGTTGTAACGGAACAATAACTATATTTCGATACCAAATAATTGAATATATATAAGTTCTCATTGCCTACAACCTATATATATATCGTCATCGAGTTTCTCTCAATTACAAAAGTGGTGTAAGATTTATTGTAATACATGTAAATATATACTGTGTAGCATCATATCCCTTTTGTAACAAATGTTAAAACAAAATTTTGAATAATTATCAATGCATTAGTTAATGCTGTATCAATTAGCTAGTCATTAGTTACTGGTGGTTATTAATTACTACAGTATTAATTTACTGCCAATTTGTACTGTTTTACTAGGTCTTTAGCAGGTTGTTATAAGGATTAGGTAATTAGCATTATCTCCCCCATTATTGTGGAGTTAGGTTAGATTATTGTTAGACTCATTTTGTATAGTATTATTTATATATATATATGCAGTAATCCAGCAATAAAAGCAAACAAGAGAATGAGTAGGATTATTATTTTGTTTCTCCCACCCACCCTCCACAAATGGGTAATTTTTAACTCTATAGTACTGTTGTTAATAACACGATCGTCCAATTCAATGCTGTTTCACAATTGCCAATAAAATTAAATGACAGTCAAAACTTTGCAACTTGAAATGCACATATTTTACATGCTTGTGGACCGTCATGATCTCTATGGTCATATAGCTGGGTCTATTCATGCTTCATCTTGCACTATCACAACTGACACAGTCTCTAATGTCAATTCTACATTTACTTTCTGGTTTCGTCAAGACCAACTCATTCAATGCTGAACTCATTGTCAAGATTCTCAATGGTCTAGAACATGAGTTCCGTGAAATTTCAGCAGCCATACGTGCTCGTGAATCCACTATTACATACAAACAACTCTATGAAAAACTTCTCGATTATGAACTTTTCTTTAGGCATCTTGAAGAGTAGAAAAAATCTTCAAGCCCAAGCATTGAAGCTATCACCACACAATATTAGACTTATAAAATCGAATTACAGTCGATGAATCTTGCCCTACAATAAACCAATAAACAACACAAACTAGTGTTAATCCTACCAACCGCAACATGACAATTCCCAGCAACACTCAACGTACAGTGGCGATTTAACAATGGTGTTGTTCCTACTAATCAGTAACGCTCAAAGTCTCATAACCAAATTGTAGCGAAGGCCAACTACCAAACATCAGCAAATCCCTACGCACACTACATCAAAAATATTTTTTAACAGCAATTAATTAATGACAATAACTTAATTGTTGCTAAATATGTGTTTTTAGCAACAATTAACATTCTTTGTAAATGTGTTTAAAATCTATAGCTACCTGAAATCCAATGACAATTAACTAATGCAAATAAAGACTTTAGCAGATAGCTCATCTAGTCGTGTATATTTATTAGCATGAACATGATTTGTGCCGAGATTCTTTTATTCAAGAATTTCAAAATCGAGCATTTAGAATCGAAAAATATCATCTTTTTTTTTAATTCATGCACGTGGGACGCAGATTGGAATTAACCATCATAAGTTATGAGTTGTGAGAATGGGTAGGGGTCATCCTTCATTGAGTAAATGTATTAATAAAAATGGTTGGTCAGCTGTTCTTTCCATGTTTTCCTAATTCCTTTCTACACATACAATATACTTTTCTGTTCCTCCCGTCCCTGTCTACATTTTTTTAAAAAAGTTTACAGCTTGATGGGGGCCAAATATAATATAACGAAGAATTAAGATTTATCGATCATTTATAAATAAATAAAATAAATCTCAGATCTCAATAAAAAAAAAGGTGATAAAATTTAAAACAACTTGTAATTTATTCTCTAGTTTATAGCTTTTTATAATTTATTTTTTTTCTTACAAGAAAATCTTCATTTTTTATACATCCAAAATCTAAAAATTAATTTTTTATATTTAATTTGTAAGCGATTATAAGAAAAAAAAATTGGCTGCAATATGAGTGCATATTTGATATATTGGACTAACTGATTAAGTACGTAGCTTTAGTATTGAACTATGCTGAGTGTGGGTATATATTTCCTATATTTCAATATAATTTATATATAGCATGAAATAATTGCACACGAATTTAGACACACAACTATATATTTATAAAATTAACTTTATACTTTAATTTCAAACAATACATATCAACTACTTTTAATAAATTAAACAAATGATGTGTATGAACTTGAGTTAACTAGTATTTAGGTATGTCTTAAATTGTGCAATATTTTTTATTTTTTGAATAGATTTCAAAGGAGATTTTTTTTCTATATTTAGTAATAATATTTTAACCTTTCTCTTTCATCCTTAATAAGATAATTCACGTCCATCAAAATTTGAATAACTTATTTTAGATTACCCTACTCATTTTTTTTCTTTTTCATTAGATTCTCTGTGTATCAAACATTATCAGATAGATTAAGAACAAGGAAAAGTAATAATTTAAAAAAAATATTGTTCCTATTTTATGTTCCGAGAGAAACAAAAACCTACCCTAGTAAAAAATAATTCATTTTTATTAATTTGTGAATGACAAATTTAAAGAAATACCTATTTTTAATAAAAACAACATGTAAATAAAAAAAAAAATTATGAGTAATACAAATTTCTCATTAATTCATCACGGAAAAATGAATGTTTTTCATATTTTCCCCTTATCTTTTTCCCCCAAATTCCCCACCCACACGTATATTCATCTCTCTCTCTCTTCATAGCTTTTGTCACAGCACACAGCATCAAAATCATTTGCTTTCTTTTTCTAAAAACACCTTTTTTTCCTTTCTATTTCTCACTTTGCCCTCGATCTTCGCTTCTTTGTCCCCTTTTTTTTCTGATTCCTCTGTCGAAACAAACCGAAAGTTTTCTATTTATATACAGAAAATCTACGTGGTTTTTGTTTCTACTTTTATCCTACATTGATTGCCTTTTTTTGTTTTTAATTGATCAATGTGGATCGATGACTTAATTTGTGATTTAGGGTTCTAATTCTTTATGTATATTTGAAGATTGACCCGGGTTTGTTTTTTTGTTGAAGGATGTAGCTGAATAATACAATTGTTGCTGCATAATTTTTAGGATTTTTTGTTGTTGTTGTTGTTGGGTTTTGCCTCATTGTGGGGTTTTGATTGAAAATTGAATTCTTTAACGATATTTTGGTGTGAAAGTATTGTTCTTGGCGAAAAAGGTGATTATTGCTGTGAAAGTATTACTTTTGGTGAATTTGAAGAGGGTGATTGAATCACCATGGATCATGTTGTGGGTGGGAAGTTTAAGCTGGGAAGGAAGATTGGAAGTGGGTCTTTTGGTGAGCTTTATTTAGGTATGTTCTGTTATTACTTTTGTTCATTGATTCTGTTTGATATTATATGATTCGGGATTAGCCTCATTTTGACATTTCTATTATTGGTAGTATTTTTTTACCTGCTTATGTCTTTGTTGATTCAGGTGTGAATTTACAGAATGGAGAAGAAGTTGCTATTAAGCTGGTATGAGCCCATTTCTAACCAGCAATTATCAATCTTTTCTGTTTTTTTTTATTGCATAGAGGGAGTTCGTGTGGTTGGATTCATTTTTCCATGTAATGACTAATGCATTTTATTGTTGTTGTGACATTAAATCAATCTAGTTTACCTTATCCCGAATCAGTTAGGATCAGTTATGTGAATCTTGTATGTCTATTCCGCTTTATTCAGTCCAATACTTACCTTTAAAGGCAATTGGGGTTCTCTAATGTCACACTTATCCCTACACAGGTAACTAGTTTGAACATAATTAATGGCTTAAACAGATCATTTGCTTCTATTGTTCTTTATTCTCTTGCTATCATGACATATTGCCAATATTTTTAATATCACAAGAGTTTTGAGACATTATTGTGTTGAGTTAATCTGATGGGATTTCAAGTAATTCTTGTTCTATATGAATTTTCTATCTATTGCTTGTTCTACTCTGCTGAGGAAAAACAAAAAATGGTGAAACTTCTTTTAGCATGAATATCTATTCTGGAAATTTAAGGTGTATAATAGAAGCATTTGTAAGTTGGTGGAAGTTGGAACACAGGATGAATGTTCATCTAAGATATTGAAGTAGCATCTAACTTGTTGTAATACTTCATTTTCCGGAAGAGGTTCCTAGTCTAAGTAGAACTGCACTATGTAGTTATAAAAAACTACTTAAATTTATTTCTTTTATCAAAGTGTTACCAGTTACCACCGAAAAAAAGAAAATAAGCTGTGGAAAGGGTAGAGTGGCGGGCCCATTGTCCCCGAGTTTCGAAGGTTGTGGTTGGCCCAAAGGGTTGGATATAGATGATTTCTTGTTGATAAAAAAAGTATATGAAATGTGAATATGAATTCCAAAGCAGTCATGTTTTCTCGTTCCATGAGCTTCTACATTCTTTTGGTATCATGCTGCTTATGGAATGCAAAACTAGGTTTTTGGATATGTTTGGCTTGGTTATTTCACAAGTATGTGTTTTAATCTCCTGTGGGTTATGGGTTTCAAGACTTATGTGATAGGACTGTTTTCAGGGTTTTTTTCTCTTGTTGTTTTAACTTTCAGGAATCTGTCAAGACGAGGCACCCTCAACTGCACTATGAATCGAAAATTTATATGCTACTCCAAGGAGGAAGTAAGTCTCACTTCCACCCCCTGATATTACATATCATCTCTTTACAAATTACAACATATGTTGCAAATGTGATTTTTATTCTTGGATACTAACTCTTAAAAACAACCCAATTTTTTTTTCTTAAAACGAAACAAAGAGAGAAGAACAGTGGAGTGCCACTAAAGCATAAGTCTGGTCTGTTCTACAGAACCTTGCACTTGCTGGCCCCTTGTTTTAATTTTCAAATTAATGAATTTATCTAGTTGTTTATTTGGAGATTTTGCTATTCATTTTTATGCAACTTCTATTTCACATGGCAAGTTATTATATTAATGGAAAAGGAAACTTATTTTCTATGGGCTTGTTTGAATTTTCCTTTATATGGTAGGTAGAATTCATTAATTAAGTACCATGGAAGTAGCACCCTAGAGTGTGGCGTAGTGGCCAATAAAGTGGGAGGAGAACCATGAGATCTTAGTTTCAAAACCCAACAAGGCAATAATAGAAAAAAAGAAGAAGAGAAAACCACAAGGTGATCGTTTTCCATCTGCCTAAACCTTGATGAACAAAGTTACTCAGCCATGTGTTGGTAGGAGGTAGCAGGTGTCGGGTGGAATAACCAAGATTCACACAAACTGATCTGAACACCACTATCATTAAAAGAAGTACCAATGAAGTACTGCAAAAACGGAAAAACCTCCCTATCATTACAGCATAGCTGTTACAGCTTCATCCCTAGTAATTCCAAAAACTCAAAATATTGAAACAAGGCATCTATCATGCTTTCCCTACACCAAAATACAAAATTCTTGTAACATCTATTTTTAACTATCGAAAGATGATGTTTTTGTCGTTCATGTTATGTAGAAAGTAAATTTGCCAGTGACACTCTTATGAATAGTGAATTAATCTCCTTATCTTTTCCATTCTGAATGAAGCCGGGATTCCTAACCTCAAATGGTTTGGAGTGGAGGGCGAGTACAATATAATGGTCATTGACCTTCTTGGACCAAGTTTGGAAGACCTTTTCAACTATTGCAACAGGTTGTTTACTTTGAAAACAGTGTTAATGCTAGCAGATCAACTCGTACGTATCAACAAGCCATTTCTTTCTAAAGAGTAACATTCTTACATGTTTGCCTATTTACATGAGGTAATAATAACTTGTCCTGTGCCATTCTTAGATTAATAGAGTTGAATACATGCACTCCAGAGGATTTCTTCACCGTGACATAAAGCCAGACAACTTCTTAATGGGCTTAGGTCGCAAGGCAAATCAGGTACACGTTCATGCCCTGCTTGTACAAACTTATTTTTTGCATTATCAAAATGAACTTCTAAGTATTCCGTCATGGCTCTGGCCAATAGTCGCTTATTGATGTCTGTTTTCCAGCAGTTCTTTTCTTCCTTATGAGTTGGGGATCATTATTATCTTTACCATATAATAGAAAAGAATTACATAGTTTGGGATCATTGGTGGTTTACTGAGTTCAGATTTCAGGTTGGCTAAAGTCTATTACTGATATTTGGTTGTGGAAACAATTTTTGAAGTGTGATTTCTTTTTTGTTGAATTCTGGCTAAGTTGCTTCCTTTAACTGTGCATGCTATCTCTATGCTTGAATTGGAAATGCAACTTCTGTTCAAGTTAAGAGGCTGCATGTTGGTGGTTGATATCCCAACTACTGGCTTGTATGCTATTAGGTGTAATCATGTCATACAGCGATGCTTGTTGCAGCTTACAAAGTCTACAATTCATGTCCAGCTTTCTTCATGAATGGGTTCTACAGTATAAGTGTAGGATTACCTCATGTATTGTTGCTGAAAACATTGAGTGATGTCTTGAGGGTGTGTAGGAATGACTTAATTGAGCTTCTGATGTTCTGATATGGTGTTGGTGTTAAAGTTAATGTTTCTTTTCTCTTTAAGCTTTCTAAGGTTAAGTTATCTATTTGATCCACTATTATGGTTCTCTAGGTCTGTAATTGGATGTTTTATGCTTACCGAATACCAGTGTTGAAGTAAGAGCTTCAAGGAAAATAAAGTGTTGGTAGCTGATGCAATGGTGTCTAAATACTGATGACAGGTTTATGCAATTGACTTTGGGCTTGCCAAAAAGTATAGGGATCTCCAGACTCACAAGCATATACCATACAGGTAACAACAATCTTGACATGGTCTGGTCCTTGATAAATATATGTATACACATACATCGATATGCTCGTGAATAGTTTTCTTAAAGGAAAAAAAAGAGCAGAATTTTGATTCTTTTCCATATCCTTAGAAAGTCTTCATCATCAAGAATTTTGTATGTTGGGTGTCTGATTTTTGCACTTTTTCTTTTCTTTTGTTTTTTTTCTTCTAGAGCTCTTTTCTACGTTTAAGTGTGAGAGTGATGAGAAAGAGGCATGATCACAATTTCTGGTGGCCTTCGTTTTTTCCCTAGTGAAAAATTATATCAATTTGCTTGACATGACTGTATTGATAGATTCTTTTTCTTTAAAGCACCAAAATCTGCTTCATTATGAAAATGGATAGCTTTTCCTTTTATCCTCCTCGTGACTTCATTCATAGTCCATGAAAGAACAGTAAAAGAAAAAGGATGAAACAATGATGACTCTGTGCTGGTCATTTTATTTTTTGGGGGGATAGGTAAAGTAAGGCATTTTTTTAAAGAGGATGCAAGGAAAGTGTAGTTTCAAAAAGTGCGCTGGTCAAATTTTTATTTCATTCTTTAAATCTTTTCTCCTCAGTTCTGATAAATTTGTATTTTGACTGCCTCTATATGGTCTTCTTTATTATTTTCTTCCCCAGGGAAAACAAGAATCTGACTGGAACTGCTCGGTATGCGAGTGTCAACACACATCTTGGAGTTGGTAGGTGTATCTTGTTTAGATTCTTGAACTACTTGGGGCATAGTTAGTTTCAGTACCTTTTACAACTGATCATTGTTGTCCTTTTTCATTTTTATTGCAGAGCAAAGCAGAAGAGATGATTTGGAATCTCTTGGTTATGTGCTTATGTATTTTCTTAGAGGAAGGTTGGATTTTATGCCCTTTGTTTTGTTTTCAAGTCATATTTCTGACTTTGTTCTGTTTCTTCTTATTGTAAATTCTGGGTGTTTTCCTGTTTCCTGACTTGGGACATCTTCTTTTTGGCTCAGCCTTCCATGGCAGGGACTTAAAGGTGGTACTAAGAAGCAGAAATATGACAAAATCAGTGAGAAAAAGATGTTAACACCAATAGAGGTACTTATTACCTAATATGAATACATCTTGGTACATACAGTTACCTGTTCCTCAAAAAAAAAATGAATACATTTTGGTACAACCTACATCACCTTTTGTGAATGATGAGTTCATGTTACAAGGCAGTCACCTCATCTCAATATTTTGTTGAAGTATGACAGTAACACTAAACTTTACCCTGGTTTGCGTCAAGTATGGATCATGTCAAATGTACTTATTATGATTATTGTAAAACAAGCTCGTTGTGGTTGATAAAGTCTGGCCTTAGTTTGGGCCATCTTGCCTCTGATTTGTCAGTGCATGAGGTAATTCAGAGAAGACTCCTTTTTTTGTCCACAACAGGTGCTGTGCAAATCTTATCCATCTGAGTTCATATCATACTTCCACTACTGTCGATCATTAAGATTTGAAGATAAACCTGACTATTCATATTTGAAGAGGCTTTTCAGAGACTTGTTTATTCGTGAAGGTAATTTCTCTTCTTTTTTAAAAATATCTTTGATGCCTACTTTTTTTTCGGTCCGAAAAATTTCCCCAGTTGTTAACTATCCCATTTTTAGTCTTTGATTGTCTTTCATGATGTTATCTTAACCTTTCATTGGTGCAGGTTATCAGTTCGACTATGTATTTGATTGGACAATTTTGAAGTATCCTCAGATTGGTGCCAGTTCTCGAGGAAGAGTTAGTATTTGAAAACTTTATTTTGGATGTTATCATTGAAAATCGCTGCTTAACTTTCTTATGAACAGAAGTGTAATGCGTTGTATTTCTTCCAGAATCCTAGTGGGAATGCCGGACTAAATGCTGGGCCATCTGCAGAAAGGCCAGGAAGGGCGTCAGGTATTATTTTTGAAGTTGAAGATGCATATATTCTCCAAAAAAAGTTGTATGTATTCTCAAATAAGGCGTGATGTCTATTTTTAGTAGCTCGTTTTAGGGATTATTCGGCTGGGGTAATTAGTTTCTTTTGGCATTTAGTAATGTATTCATGCAAGACACGTCAAAATTATGTCTTGTCTATGAGTTTTATTTTGAGTAACAGATAATTTGTAAAATGTTTGCCTTTAAATTCCTGGATTATGAGTATCCACTCTTGACCTTCCAATTTCCAGATGTGGTAAGGGTGAATTTAAGTGCCAGCATCTAACTCTGTTTGCGTATTAATGAAATTGCAGCTTTTGACAGTTATCTCTAGTTGACGCTTGTGTATTTATTCTTTAATCTAGTGGGGCAAGATATTCGGGATAGATTTACTGGTGCTGTTGAAGCATTTTCCCGAAGGAATACTTCTGCAACTGGTAAGCATGGGGAACACTCCAGACAGAGGACTTCAGAGGATATTCCTTCATCCAAAGATGTGGTATTGATCTCTCCTTTTTCTCTAAAAAAAGAGAAATAACAAACAACATTCCTTTCAATAGGCTCGGACAATTTGTGTCGTGATCTATTTACTTGCTTTAAGTTAAGGCACTAACAGGATATTTAGTGAATCAACAGTTTATACTATTCGTATATTAACTAGAAAGTAGCATAAGAAAATGTATGTACTGTTAAGCTATACTTCTGTATTTTATGTGGTACAAAATTCTGAATTCTAGATTACATTTATTAGGTGAAAAAGCCGTTGTGTGCTAAACTAGTAAAGCTTATTCTCTATTTGCAGCAAGCTGATTCAGAGCGAGGCCGTAGCTCGAGAAATGGAAGCTCTTCTAAAAGGGCTGTCATGTCAAGCAGCAAACCGACCTCGTCTGCTGAACCCACGGATAGTCGCTCAAGCAGATTAGTGTCAAGCACTGGCCGTCTATCTACCACACAGAGAATTCAGCAGGGAATTGAAACAAAACCATCATCATTCTCGCGAACTTCACTCACAAAGGGCAACCATGATAACCCGCTTCGGAGCTTTGAATTTCTTTCAATCAGAAAGTAAGAGAATGCACTTTTAAAGAGAGAATTTCCTGATTGATCGAACATTCGATCCTATTTACGGAGGATGTCTCCAAGTGCTGTAAATTGGTTAATGTGCTGTACCTTCTATATGTGACAATTGAAGCTTATCCAACTTATCATATTTCTTGTTTTTGTTTCTAGATTAGAGATGCTGGCCACCATAGTGCATTTAGACTCATCCAAAGAAATGTTGAGTAAAGTGCGAGAGTTTTTTTTATTATATATCTATATATATGAATAAATATATTGTTGTACGAAATCGATGTAACCTTTCTCTTATGCCTAGTGAAAGGAATTCTTTTAGGGTCGATCTGAATGCATCTTTTTAACTCGACTTTAGAATATTTGATTGTGGTATTCTGTTTTAGTTCTCCCTCCATTTTAATTTAGTTGTCTTTATTTCCTTTTTAGGCTGTTTCATTTCACATGAAGAAACTACATGTGGAACTAGTGTAAATCAAGGATTTCGTAGGCCAGCGAACCTATTCTCAAGTTTTATCAATCTTTTAACTCCGAGAGAAAGATAATACCGTGTCTCATGTTAATTGAATTTTCTGCTTCATTTTCTCCCTTTTCTTCGGTGGATCTTCTATTAGTGAAATGACAATTCACCAGTATTAGACATGTTTTTCTAATTTGCATTGCCTTTTCTGGGTACATATTTCCAACTCCAAAAGTCTTCGTTACACCATTTCTCTTCCAACTGAGTTAGAACCTCAAGTACTTAATGATCTATATCAATAGTACCAAACCAGAAGGAATGATATTGAGTTAGCCCTACATGTTTATGAAGCCCCAACACTTTGGGAAGAGGAAGGAGTAATAGTTAATTGATTGCACACAACAAAAAGATAATAAGCCATTACATTAAATAACAGAGGAGGTAATTCTTGGAAATTCATCAGAAAAACTATTGAAAGACGTTGGAAGTAAAAACAAAAGTATGTTTTTCTTCCCTTAATGCAACAAAATCTCAAAGCTAAACAAGTACTACAACTTCTGAAAATCTAATATTCCAATTTGACTAATCAAAAAGTTTTCAAGCGACTTCCTTCTTGAGCTTAGCAAGCTCCTGTCTCACGACTCCAGCCCTCTGCAAAATCAATATAATTGTATCAGCTTGTGGCAGAAGACAAATACCACAGAAATTTCAATGTTTGACTGGGGATCCAAACCAACTACATTTTCAAGACCTTAACAATTGTAAAGTCTAGTTTGGAAGGAAAAATTGGTCCATAATTAAGTTGAAGCACAAGGATAGTGTAACAATAGCCTTTTCAATCTTAACACAAAAACACTTTCTCCACTTTTTCAGGTAAACAATCTTCTTGCTCTAAGCTTTAACCAAGAGTGTTCAGGAATGGGGTAGGTTGAACCAGTCAAGCAAAAAATGAAGGTAACTTTAATATTAAACATAATCACACCTTTATCTTTGCCAGCATAAGCTTGAACCTGTCGAAATCATTAAGTGAGGCCCTCCTCTTCTGAACTATCAACTTTCTTCCCCAGGAACTGCTCTCCCATTTGTTCTTCACGTCTGAGAGCACAAATCAAAAGAGTGATCAAACTACATAAAACTTTCAGCCAAGTAGAATGCATAGGGAGCTGCTAAAGTAATTACTAATCTACATCTTCTAGAAGGAAAATAAAAAATTCTAAGCACTATACTCACCAGCAGCCTCCATAGCAGCAATGAGGGTCTTCTTCTTTGGGATTCTACTAATGTCGATTTTGATATCTGTGAGTGAAAGTCTCTTAAAGTTCATCTGGCTCCTCACCATGTCTGGGGCATCAACAAGAGCCTGTCAATTATCGAGATGGATAGGTATTTCATTAAAGCAGTTTATAATTTCTCCATCTTGTACAAGTAATTTAACAGTCAATTAAACAACTAGCCACTATCTAGCTTAAACTGAAGTAAACTAGGAAATTATTAAGTAGGAGTGGCAAAATTAGCCCATGAAAACATGATCCCGCCAACTGGCCTATTTATTAGCTCAACCGTGAAAGAACTTGTCAAAATATTATAAAAGACATTTGTTTGATATGTTAGAAAATAGATATTAGGTACTTCTTGTATCACCCAAGTTTGAAGAAGTTTTCAAAAAATGAAGAGGCGTCTGAATGCACAAGGACAATTGCAAGATAGTCCTTGTCCTAGAATCTCTGCCCCATTTCATTCTTGGCAACGTACAGCGCTGAATACGCTATTGACAAAGCGCACCAGAGACTCTAATTTATTGCCTTCTGTATTACTAATTGGTAAAGGTCTTAACAGAATGCACAACAGATGCTAGGGGAACTTAATGTATCCTTTGATGTAATAATGTAGTCCATTTTGCAAACGTTTCTGTATCAACAGATTTTTTTTTTTGTATATTTGAGGATTCCAGACAAATAGAGACAGACTAAATAACTCTCCATGCTTTACAAAGAAATTTTGTATAGATGATTATAGCCCATGGAAAATGGAATGGTTTTAAAAACAGATTTCCAAACAAGCAAGTATTTAATAATTGCAAATGAATTTCATAGCTGCTAATTCAAATTTTTACCACTGTAAATATGTGAAAACTATTATTTGTCAATCCTTAAAACAAGGCCTCAGTTCATGTTGTTCAATCAAACTTGTATGATCAGACAATGTAGGCATGTATCATATTCCATCATAGGCCTTGAAAGTATCCTTCATAAACTAAGAAACTAAGAAGGACGATCTTCCTTGCCAAAAGACATGGCAAAGCAGTTCGATTAATCAGAAAATAACAAACTAACAATGAAACCAACAAGTTGAACGATGATCTAATACAATTTTAGGAACCACATAAATCCGATCATAAATAGCATGGATTGAGGCGTATAAGTATTTGTAAAATGATACTATCAGGAGAACAATGCCAAGCGTTTGGAACGTCCTATAATCGGAGTTACTCAATTACAAAAAATTGAAACGTAGAGTATAAAAGCTGCTCGGGAAAGCAAAAAAGCGAAGAACACGAACCCTATTTTGGTCAATGACATCGACGATAACAACAAGTTTCCCGTAATCCTTCCCGTAGTTGACGAGGGCAACTCTTCCGATCTCTACGAACCTCTTGAACGGCTGCAGAAAACAATCCAACACATTTCTTCAAATCTCAACATTAAATTTCAGAGCTCGAAAATGCGTAAACTGCGTGAAAACTTACCATTTTCTGCGATCTGATGGAGCTGCTATCAGGCGCGAA
Organism: Solanum chiquidenum; assembly: GCA_029582725.1. Classification (NCBI taxonomy): domain Eukaryota; kingdom Viridiplantae; phylum Streptophyta; class Magnoliopsida; order Solanales; family Solanaceae; genus Solanum; species Solanum chiquidenum. The sequence goes on from JAJOOS010000416.1 coordinate 36,890, forward strand.
GAGTGAGGCTACTGGTGTGGATTGTCAAGTGAGTACTAGGGTTTTCGAGGAGATGATATAGTGTAAGGTTATTCTGTCTGGATCTGGACTCGCGGCTTTAATTTTATATGGGCTTAGGCCCACTATGAGGGAATATGGTTTGGGACTGAGAGATTTGCACAGATATGATCATTCTGCACCGCTATTTAAATTATGACCTTCCACAACAAGATACAGCATCTAATTCATCTCATATGACGAGTTTGAGAAGAATAGCGTGTACACGATTTATTTCTGACTTATAAAAGTAGAAATGTTATTTTTGATAAATTATCGACTCAAGTAAAAATATATTATAAACAAATTAATATAGAAGTTAACAATAGCAACAACAAAATGATACTTACAATTTAGGTATTAACCTTATTTAAAAAAACATTCAATAAAAATAAAATTAATTATGCGTCATAACTTCAGCTTGTCTATCAATACTTTAGCACAAAGTTTTGATGGATTATCAGAAATTTAGATGAATAGACAAATTTTACTGCAAGTCACAACAGATCACCAATAATCTAGTATAAATTGTATCAAAAAATTTATTGTTCACAAATTCTAACATTATACAAGAAGTTTATGATGGATGCACAGAGACATAATTTGTTCCAATTTGTTACGATTATCAAGTTCTTAGAATAAATTATTTTCAAGTCCCAGCATAGCATTACGAGTTTTTTAATAGATGGACACACATTTTTTCAATCACAAGTTCTCACGATCATATGAATTTTTATAAATTATTCATAAATTCTTATGGATTCTCAAATTGTGATATAATCTTATCAACATATTTTTCAGGAAAAATTACTCGTATAAGCAAACATATACTACTAGTTAATTAGTTAACATATCTATAGTTTGCCTTAATTACAATTCACGACCTACTTTTAGCTATAATTATGCGGCTCAACTTTTTAGTTTTGTATGATTCAAACGTTTGTATAATTCAGAATTTGTATAACTTTTGTATAATTCGTAATTTGTATAACTTTTGTATAATTCGTAATTTGTATAATTGTTTACACTTCTGATGTTTGTAATTGTATAAATTCGTTAATTCGAGTTTATACAAAATAACTAAATTATACAAATATACCCGCTAATTATACAACGATACAGCTTAAACTATAGCTACAACCCGTAAATATGCAAACTATAAATATGGTAAATAATTAAGTTTATTATAATGGCTATTTGCGAAAGTTCTCCTTTTTTTTTTTATGTCAACATTAATTTGAATCAACTCCAATTACTCAAAAGTTTATATCACGCCTTAAAAAATATAGGCGAAATGATCTGGTATACCCTTGTACTTGTCTCTGTTTGTATTCTGGACCCTTCTACTTACCCTTTTGGCATCTGGACCCCTGAACCCATCCAAACACAATATTTGATGTGGTATGATGCGTGTTGCACAAACACGTACACGTTGGCCAAAAAAAAAGTTTTAATCCACGTATGAATATTATATTCCACGTACGTACTAAAAGAATAGTCATTATTTTTAAAAAACCCTGAAGATCTTTACTCATCAAATTATTCAAAAACAACAACAACAAAACAATTAGACCAAAATAAACACATCACATCAATTCAATTCACAAAAATAAGATCTGGGCAAGGACAATCAAAAAACCCCAAATGATCAAAAACCCTCAAAATGATTGAGAAAACACACATATTCCTCATCTACAGAGATCTATGCAGCAAAATTCTCCCTCCACAGAGAAGAAAAATCAAAAGGGTATTCAAAACAGAGAAGAAAAAAGGGTTATGCAAAGCAGGCCAAATATGAAAAAGGGGTACACAAAAAAGGAATTGAATAATTGGAGTAATGGGGTTCCAAGATTGTATATTTTGGACCTCCCCTTTTCTCCCTTTGCCTGGAAAAATAATTGTACTGTAATTATTTTTTTGCAGATATACATAGAGAGAATATATATATACGGAAATCAAGAACAAAAAGAACAAGGAAATTCAGATAAATTTATATATTTTTATGAAAACAGAGGTGTAGAGAGAGAAACTATGGAAGAAGAAGATATTGAAATAATGAAAAAAATTGAGTCAAGGGAAGCACCAGCCATTCTTGTTTTCTTTTTTGGCTACTTTCTTTTTCTAGTATTTTTTTTTCTTTCGATAAAATAGGATTTAATCGAGGCTTTGGAGAAATGATAAAGTTGTCATCATGTAATTTATATTAGTCTTATTTGAGTCATGACATTAGCTAAATACTTTTGTCAAGATTAGGTTGACTACATCGAGCCGTCATCGTGAAGACCAACAAAATCAAACCAACAAAAATACAATAGAATTACATACAAAAAAGAGATGAGTAAATTGAAGGAAAAAATAAAAGAGAAGAAATTTGAAGAGACAAGATCGAGAAAAAGACAAGAAAAAAAGCTCAATTTTGTCCAATAATGGTGTTGAGTGAAAATAAAGAAGAAGAGATGGTCTTTAAAGGTAAAAATCTGACTATTACTGTCTTTTTAAAGCGTCTTACGGTCTTGTTTTGTGTGTATCACACGCTCCATGTGGAGTCTTTCCACATAGGATGCCACATCAAAAATTGTGTTTAAAATGTTGGGTTTGGATGAGTTCAGGATCCAGATGACAAATTGATAAGTAGAAGAGTTCAGAGTACAAACATATACAAGTATAAGGATCCACCAGACCATTTCGCTAAAAATATATATACCTATTTTATTTTCTTTGAAGATTTTTTTTAAAGTCCGAACTTTTTAGGGGAAAAAAAAGATGAACTTTAAAATCCACAAGAGCTTTGATCTTGAATTTTTTATTCTAGTTGTTTTAGTGTTGTTCCCCTTTTTCTCCTCATCTTATTTACACTCTCTATGGATTCCAATTTCTTCATTTTTTTGATTTGAAAAATAATTTATTTAAAATAGATATTTAAATTTTAAAACAAATTATATGCATAACCTAAATTTCCTTTCACGAATTGTCAAATAATAATTCTTTCGACATATCATCTGTAAGAAAAAATATAACTTATAATTTATAGTACATCCAAGTATGTAATTATTTTAAAAATCTAAAAGTTTGATATCCCAATTAAAATTCCAATAAATAAATAAATGGACTCTCGTACTCCATAGTCCAAACTTGGCAAAATTCGCGCAGGCAAAAACGACACCGTGCCTTGCGTTTCGTAACCGCCGAATCGATCACAGTCCTTAGCCTGTATATAAATATCAAAGCTTCTTCATTTGTTCCTCACACTTAGCAGTAGCGTTCTTCGAAAGCTCAAAAATATAGAGAGAGCACATTGATAAGGTATATCTTTTTGTAAGTATTAAATATCAGTTCTCGATTATACGCGATCTTTTGTTCAATTCCTTCGATTTACTTGTATCATTCAATTTTTTTTGAAGATCTAGCATTTCTGTAAGCAAATCTCGTTTGATTTTTTTACTGAAAAAACTGTTTTCCTTGAATTGGACGAGAATTTGCTTAGAAATTTAGTTTGATTTCGTGTAGAAAGGTCGATCCAGCATATAAGAAATGGATGCATGTGTAGATATCTACTGGCTCATACGTGTTTGTGTTCACTGCTTTTCTGATATTGGATCCGCCTCTATGAACTATTAACAGTAAGCAAACTAGCGGTTTGATCCTTTTTTCGGAGTACATTTGTAGTTTATGATTCTGCGGACGGTGGATTGAATAGTCAGATATCTTTGTTTAAATCTGTTGAGAATAGACTGATGCTGAAGTTTTTGATCAACAGCATACAGTAGCTAAGTTTAATGGATAATCAAGTTGATGATAAGGATCTACGTGATCTTAGCCCTTTTTTGTTTGATTTGTTAATTAATATGTGCATCAACTATTTTCAGCTTGGCCTATATATCTATAATTGAATATATTTAGAAAATATACATCAGCATAATCCTGATCGTTGAATTGGAGTAAAAAGTTGATCATCAGCATTTGATTCTTTGTACATTGTGGTTTTTCTTTACGGCAACATACTATTCATTGCATTCAGTGTTGCCTTTATCATATGAAATCCAGATATCTCAACATATTGGTCATTTTCCCGATTGGTTTGCTTGACACCTAAGTGTGTAGTTTGTAATAACTTCTGCAGATACTCTTGACTATATGTTGATATTAAGTTCACCAATAAGACAAATTTTATGTCCCTCTGTCTTTGAGCTTCATTGTTTGCAACGCTTTCTACTAGAGTTGTTAAGTTAGTGGATTAAGGTTTTCATTGCCATTTAAATGTACTTCCGAAATGATTTTAACTTTTATGATGCTATATACACTGCAGTAAAGCACAAGAATGGAAGGCACTGTCTTCGCCCCTGCTTTAGAAGGAATCAAGCATGTCAAGTCTGAGGAAGGAGTAATGCTTACCAGACCTTTCTTAGATGTCTGCAAGCACATCTTACCTATTATAGGTACTATATCTTGTGTTTTAGCTTGGGATCTATAACTTAGGGATCCCCATTGCTTTGACTACTTTTTGAGTGGTCAAAAACTTTTAAAAATAAAATTATTCTGTTATTTTATTTCTATCAAGAATTTCGCTTAAGCTTCTTAGTAGTGCTGTCTCAAGGTGCAAACACTCTAGCTACTCCCTTTTTTGCTGGTCGATCTAATGCTTGATCTTAATTTTCCTAATCAAATTGAGTTATGAAATTGATTAATTTTGACATTTAAAACCTATGTAGCTCGGAATCTCCAAAAAATGTCGTATTTGTCCTGTGGGTAGCAACCCTCTTGGGTGGATGCCACTTAAAAGACAAAAAATAATCTAATACTTACAACATTTAAAAGAAACTAATTTAAAACACATTCATAATAGTTTTATTTTCAAAGTGAAGTTCAGAGAAGAGGCTGGATTGTTAATTTCTATGTGTTTGGTTCAATATAGATTAGATTTTCGGTTTTTGCGAAAAATATGAATTTTGAAGAACAACTTTTACGAAAACAGAACATTTATTTTTTGGTGTATGGTTGAAAATGCAAACGAAGTTTTTTCCAGAATTTTGAAGCAAACACATGCCTTGAAACTTCATTTTTACTCTTAAAATGTGAGTGGCTATCTAAAGTCTAAACTTCAAAAATATCGATGGTGTGAGTCGGATACTCCAAAAATAGTGTATTTTGGAAGAATCCAACACCGGTGCGGTTTTTAAAGAGTCCTAGCTACAGAAGTTGCTATTTAGTCTTGCAAATAGAAATTTATGCAAAGGGCTCTTTTCTTACAGAAGGATGTACTAGTAATTTGTCAAATTATTTTCATTTATGTTGCATAAATCTTCTAAGTGAATGTTCCTTACCTCTTTAGTAAGTTGTCTTGGACATCTCAAAGCAAGCTGGATCCATGTTAACTGTAAACTGATTATCTTTTTTGTTTTTTCCCAATCTAGAAAAGTTTGGAGCTGCCATGGCACTGGTCAAGTCTGACATTGGTGGAAATATAACGGTCAGTCTCCCATCTTTGCCTTTTATCTGAAATTTTTCAGGTTTTTGCTTGCTTATTTTCTATTGCTTAAATTCTACCTTCTATCACTCAGTAATAATGCTTTGATTTTGGAATTTCACAACATTTGTTCTATTAAAGTCCCTTTTCTTCCTCTCATTTGTCCTCATTAATTATTTGATTTATCATTTCATTCTCTCCCGTTAATTGATTCATTATTTATTTAATTTCGTGGGTGCAGGATAATATTCTCTTCTGGCCCTTTTTACCAATTACCTTTCCTGAATGAGCACAAAAGCCCTGTTAAGCAATTGTTTCCAGTAATCTAGAATATCCAAATAAATGGGTTTTTATCACAGTTTGTAGAGTAATTATCTTGAGAAAATTGAGTTTATTCAGCCAGGCAACAGAATTATTCTGACCTTGGTTGAGTATTTCCTATGTTATGGAGCTAGATATTCTTAGGCACTTCGTTCCCTGAACCATGTAGATGTTTTCTTTTGATTTATGTTGCTGCATACAGCTAGCAAACACGGTCTGATCTTTTGATTTTGAAAATTTTGTGGATGCTTCCTTGCTAAATCTATTATTAAATATTGATACTGCAGAGGTTAGAAAACAAGTACTTGTCGAACCCAACAAAATATACAAACTTGTACAGCATGGTGCAAGAAGAGGTTGAAGCAAAGACAGCAAAAGGCTCTTCCAGTTGCACAAATGGTCTTCTTTGGTTGACAAGGTTGGAAATTATTCTCCATCTCTTCTTACTTTATCTCTTTTGTGGTAACCATTAATCTTCTAGGCGATGTCTTTCCCCATGCCCCGATCTCACTCATACCACAATCACTCAGCAGCATGCATTTCCCAAAAGCATGTTACTCTACGATGCATTTTAATTCTAGTCAACTAAATTATAATTTGAAGATTCTGTCATTGTGTCTTTAGGGCTATGGATTTTCTGGTGGCATTGTTTAGAAATTTACTGGAGCATCAGGACTGGGCAATGTCACAAGCTTGCTCTGATTCCTACAGCAAGACATTGAAAAAGTGGCATGGATGGATAGCGAGTTCAAGTTTTACGGTAACTGTTAAATATACCCTGAAAATTCCTCTTCTAAAGTTATTGATCCGGAATAGTTGCGTCTTTACCCATTCTTCCCATCATACGAAGTATGAGATCCTTCCTAGTTTGGTCCTGGAACGTGTGTGCTGTTAGTGATTTTTCAATAAGAAAATCCTTGTTGGCTTGTTTTGGTTTTCCAGGTACCCATATTCTGGTGTAGTATTTCCTTCTGTTGAGATAATGTCTCAGACAGTCAAATGTTCATTTAGTTTCATTTTTGCCTCCTATAACATGAATGTTAGTCTAAGTCCTGTGACTTGATATGCTGCTGCTGACAAGAATGTTTGAATTTGGTTCTTTACCATTACCTTGTAGAAACAAACAATGTTTGATCTCCACTTCATTGATATATAGGGGATAAAACTTCATGTTATTTCTGCCATCCCCACCCCTCCAACCCACCCCCATTTTCCTCTCATATTCATGTGGTATTACTTATTCAATGTCTTTTTTTGTGCTTTTTCTCGTCAACTTGAGCAATATTCTTATTTTTTAATTGAGAGGTAGTTGCAGTGTACTTTAATTTTGTTGCCTTTTGCTCCCTTGTTAAAATTTATACTGAAGGTAGGACCAACCAGCCAGGCATCTGGCATTGCTATTTTTGAAGTCCAAATTTCTCTCTCTTAACTCCTTCACTGTGGATTGTAATCACAGTTGGCAATGAAGCTCGCGCCAGATAGGAAGAAATTTATGGATGTAATATGTGGGACCGGTGATATTAATAGTGACATTGAAAGATTCTGTACTACTTTCTCACCGCTTCTGGAAGAGAACCACAAGTTCTTGGTAAGATATCTTATAAAGAATATATCCATCAAATAGATGTTTGGATTTTTTCTGGGTTTACACTATTGTAGTTGTTCTGTCCCAACCACCACCCAAAGAACAAAAAAAGAACTAGGTCCCCTTTCCAACACCTTGAATTTGTAGATGTTCTTTGGAGATTTGCTTGTCAAATGAGTCTTCACTTCTACTGCATGTCTGATTAAACTGGTATTTAGGGTACCTCGAACACACCTTCTTTTAAGTTTATTGGCTGTTTGCGAGATTTCAGTGGTGAAGGATTAGTTGAAACTAGAGGAATAGCTGAAGGACCACTAGTATCATGTTTTCTTGCATTTTAATTCCAGGAATATTAACGGCAGAAGTTAAAAAATTGTTTATCATTGTTGCTATTGCAGGCCAGCGTAGGAATGGATGAACTGAAAGCATCTTAAGCTGAAAGGAAGTTTTGCTACTCTTTTGAGATTCATCGACACTGTGAGAAACTTCTGAAACAACCATACTTCCTGCTTTTGTCCTGTTGTACGATGAGTAGCTGTATTAGACAATGAATTATTTTGTTTACTGGTTTGTAACTTATAATGAAAGGGGACGAACGGGGTTTGAGGGCAATAAGTAATTCTGGAGACTAATGTTTGACTCAATATTTTATTTCATGATAACCTCTTGTGAATTTAAATGTTTTAAGTAAATGTATTCTTCAGCAAGTAATATTATATAATTATATTAGTTCGTGTTAAGTTACAAGTTTGATGTCCTAGCAATCTATATGCCCAAAGAAAAATATTTCCATCAAGTTGATTTATTATTATTTACTTTAGCTATGTGCTTGATTATTATAAGCGGATAGGAATGGCTTTGCAGATGTAATTATTTGCGAAGGAGTTTCCTTAAATATAATTAACTGTATTCCCATCCCTAAATTTATGACATATGTCTGGTTAGTATTGTCCAGCAATTCATTGCCATTAAATGGACGAAAGAAATGCTTTAACAGCATTTTGTTTTGTGATAATTAGAGAGGAGTCGAACCTAAAAGTTTGAGGGTTTGAGTCCATTTGTTGAGATTATTTTTGTATCTTTGGAGTTTCTGTGTCCAAAGTTTGAATATTAATACCAAATATATTCTCATTTATTTATGAGTTTCATTTATTTTCTTCCTTTCTACTGAAGAAAGGTTTGCAAATCTAGACCTAAAAGAAAGTTGAAGATGGCCACCAAGGTGAAAGGCCTTCTTAAAGGCCTTCGTTACATTTCTCAAATATTTGGTGAGGGAACGATAATTTATTCTATCACAATTTTCGTTTTTTTTTTGTGGGCGTTTAAGAAAACGATTTGGTTTATCATATAAGGAGGGTTGCGGGTAAGCTAACGATCATTATGAAAATATTTTAATGAATAGAGCGAAATCAAATACAAAGATTTTATTATAGGGATCCAAACTAATTTATGTATGTTATAGGGATCACTTTTTATTTTTCTAGTTTACTATGAAAATTCAAGTTTCTACGTTTAAGATACGTTCCACAGATGAACTGTCTATAGATATACTTCCTTAGTTAACCTTTTGAATTAACCGGGTCAAGCAACTTTGTACATCAGATTTATTCTCACGCAATCACCACTCTACATACACACACATTTAGGTTTAATTATATGTATGTTGATGCAGATGAGGAGAAAGAAAAAGAAATACAGATTGGTTTTCCCACAGATGTAAAGCATGTTGCTCATATAGGATGGGATGGACCATCAACAGATAATAATCCAACCTGGGTAATAAATTCTTCTTTTTTTTTTCCTTTTCTTCATGTTATTTTATCGTAATGATTTTAATTGATCTCTTTCTTTTTTCCTCATTGTGGCTGTATGTTTGTTATTATGGTAGATGAAAGAATTCAATGGACCAGGACAATTTCAGTCAGCACCTTTGGTTCCTCCAGCAGCAGATAATCCTGAAATTAAATGGGTTTCTGAAGGTTTGTTTGGTCACTTTACGAACCTGAATGATTCATTTTCTAATGTAAAAAATGGACTATAGGAGAAATTTAGCCAAGAAGATCAAAGCAATGAATTGTGAATTCTTATACTCAAATGATCTCAAGTTTCCATATACTTGTAATTTCATGCTAAAAGTTCTTCCTTGGTTTATAAATAAATTAAACCTGACCCATAACAGATGGTTCAGAACACAAACATACAAAGAAATCAAGGACAAAGTACTGTGCATGAATTGTATGCTCCTATTTTAAATTTTTTAATACCCGCAATGAATGCAATGCAATGCCATTTCAGATTCAAACCGAAGGTCCAGAAATGCAGATTCTTCTGCCGTCGGAGATCAACCAGAACAAACAAAGTCAACCAGGCGTCATTCTTCTTCTAAGGAAAACGGAGGGACTGATTCTCCAAAGAAATCCAGGGGTTCCCGGCGACACCACAGGAAGGACTCTGCTGACGGTTCCAAACACGGCCGGATCCCGCTAGATTCAGCCGCTGGCTCGGAATCTCCGGCAAGAGACCTGCCGGATATCCCCAAAAAATCACGGCGAAAGAAGTCCAAGGAAGCCGACCCCGGCGGTACCGTCCCCGGATCCCGATCGTCCAAGTCTAAAGGCACTTCTTCTAGTACAGCTGCACCACCAGCATCTGATACAGGATCTGAAGGTGCAGTTCAGAGTTCGAGAAACAATGAAAGCATCATTTCATAACTAAAACAAGAAAAAATAACAATAAAAATGTATTCAAATGCATTTTATATTTTCTTTTTTTTGATAGTTTAGTAAAAATTCCATACATGTTTGGAAATCTCGAAAAGTTTCGTTTATAGAATTTTATGTAAAATTTAACCTTAACATACCTTGTTCATTATGCAGAACTTTATTTTTAGTGTAAAATCTCTTTCTGAATACGGGGAAAGGAAAATATATGAATTCTCTAGGTAGTAACTGCCTCCATGTCAATTTGTTTTGACACAGAAATTCAGTGATCTTAAACTAAGATATGTTGAATTCACCAAAATGTCTTTATTGAAACAGGAGTAACTAATAAGGGGTCATTTGGTTCATGAATGAGATAAATTTATAAAATCTGAGATAACTTAGTCTGAACAAAATGACCTCTAAGTATCTTTTTTTAATTAAAAACATCCAAAATTTTATATTCTTCCACTAACAAGTCTATATAAACATAGTTTCACACATCCTTCTCAAACCCAACATGTTGGATTACACCAAGTAGGGAAACATCAATCAGAAGGTTAGGTTATAGCAGAAACAACAAGCTTTCTTAAATGAGATGGCCACCTGCATTAGCCGAGGTGCGTACAAAATGGCCAATCATACCACTGTTATAAATGAATAATAATTAAAAAGAAGCATCAAGCTTGCTCAGAGTGTTGACAAAAAAGTGTAGTTTATTGTTTTATTGTAAAATCAAGAATTGCACATTCAGATTATCCCAGACCAAAAAGGGAGCCAATCAAAAGGCTTACACAAATTAGAATTATAACAAATTTTGTTCTCTTTTTTGTTCTTTCAACTAAGCTAAGGCCTTGACTGCCTTTTCAGCTGCGTCATCTAAATCCTCAGCGGTAATCAGTTTCATGCCACTTTCCTGCACATGACAAACCAGGCAAGAAGGTGATTTACTACTTGAAACTGACTTTTCCTATGCACAGCAAAATTAGCAACTGTTAGGGTAAGGCAAAGTTCATGCCCAGACGCCAAAGTTGAAGATTTACCTTAAGAATTCTCTTCCCTTGTTCGACGTTGGTTCCTTCCAGACGAACAATCACAGGCACTTTCAGTTGAACCTTAAATCACAAGCCCACAAGAATCAGCACATTATGCATGGAGCTTAATTGCAGCCTCAAGGAAACAGAGGTCAGGTGTAAATATTGATTTGTGGCTAAATGGGACAAAACAGACACAAAATTGATCCTAAAATAGACAACATTGTTGGACAAACCAACCAAGACGCATGATCACAAAAAACACAAAACTAACCTGTTTGGCAGCATTAACAATACCACTGGCTATCACATCACACTTCATTATTCCTCCAAAGATGTTCACCAAAATAGCTTTCACCTTCTCATCGGCAGTCAAAATTTTGAAGGCCTCGACAACCTACTCCAAAGCACAAGAAAGAAATTCAACCATTTGTGGATTCTGAAGTTTTCAACATTTACCACTCATTAAGCCAAATAATAGGACTTCAATATAATAATACTCTTGTTCAATTATTACAAAAAATAGAGCAAACATGCAAATGAGCATTAGACAACTGTTCTTCACATTGCATTATCAAGAAACCACATATACCTGGCCTTCAGTAGCATTTCCACCAACATCTAGAAAATTGGCAGGAGTTCCCCCATGAAGCTTAATAATATCCATGGTAGCCATTGCCAATCCAGCACCATTTACCATGCAACCAATTTCTCCATCCAAGCCAATATAATTCAAATCAGCTTTTGCAGCAGCAACCTGAGGAGTTGACCAGAGTAAACCAAAAAAAATGAGAACTTGTATATAGTTGCATCAAAGATGAAAAGTCAGCGCCTTCAGTAACATTCAAATAAAGACATCACAAGGAGTTACCTCACGAGGATCTTCTTGTGATGAATCGCGAAGAGAAAAGATTTCTTTTTGACGGTAAGCAGCATTATCGTCAAAATTGAGCTTTGCATCTGCAGCAACCAGCTTGTTGTCAGATGTTTCTGCAAGGGGGTTGATCTGCCCAGACAAATGTTTAGAATAAGATATAAATAGGGAGATTATTTTTCCTAATGGCATGCTTGCTACAAATTCCTAATCTGTGGAACAATTTGCCAAGTCTCCAGAAGGTGCTTCTAAAAAAAGAATCAAAATGCTTTACCTCTAACATTGTGCAGTCAGTTTCACAGAAAAGATTGTACAACTTTTTCACTTGTTCAATTGAATCATTTCTGTCAGCTACTTTTGGAGCCAATCCATCAACAACCTTTGCAGCATCTTCATCACTGATTCCTTTGAAAACATCAATTGGAACCTGGAAAATACAGATGCCGAGAACTGTTATTAGTTGACAACAATAGCAACAAAACAAAATTGCTAAATCTTGGATGAAATTGAAAGAAAAGTAACCTTTATAATCATGTCGGGAAATTTTTCTGCTAGGTCTTCTATGCTGGTTCCACCCTTTCGACAAGCAATAATGAGCTGCAATAGAAAAGGCAACAGTAAGCAGCTTCATACCATAGATCAACAAAACATTTGAATATGATGCTTAACTGGTATAGCGTTTTATTTTTAACTTTTTTAGTTTCAGTTTTTTTTTTTCTTTTTAGTTCCAGTTCCGGTTTTCACAATTTTTTTAGTTTTTTTTTTTTTATAAATCATGCTTTAATGTGGTGTTAAACCCAAAAGAATTCAAGGGTCCCATACTCTCATTCCTAAAGGCGAATAACTTTTTCACTTTCCAAATCCCTAAATCACTTCCTTAGTTCTTCCCCAACACTCAAAAGTCAAATATTAAACCCAAAAGAATGAATGATGACTTCTTGAGCGGTTGCATGGTTCCTTTTATGGAGAAGGATGTGTTTAATGATGTTTCAACGGATGATATTATTTGTGTTTTCAAGCAATGAAACCTCGTCGAATAGTATTGTAAATGTGCTTGAGAAGTATTAGCACTGACCTCTTTTTAGAGTTTGTAGTTAGCACTCTAGTCCTAGAGTGAGACATTATGAAGTGCTAATTTTTTTGTTCTAGTTAGCACCAGTTTTTGCTCTACTTAACATCCTAGTTCTAGATTGACATATTGTAAAGTGCAAACTTTTTGTTTCACTGTAATCACTCATGTTAGTTTCGGGTTTTGTAACAAAACTAACTTTTTGTACCTATAAACTATATACTACTACTTCCTTGAAATTTTATTTTGTTGGCTTATTTACAAGTTTATATTTTTATTTTTCAAACCCCCTGAACGAAAATTCCAGGTCCGCCAGTGTCCCCCGCCCCCAAACATTTAATTAATGGGGGACTCAAATTGAATAATATTGTTTCCTGAACTTTCAAATATCTATATTATAATTACTCTTGAAAGTTGAAGGAAGTCCTAGTACTTCAAACTTTTTGACTGACCTTCTTAGGACATAAAGAATTATGAAAGCACTTGGGTTCTCTCATTAACAATCATACTTCATTAAAAAAAAACAGCACTAATTAGAACACAAGCAGGACTGATGTTAGCATGCATCAGTCTCAAGCAGCATTGAACTATCCACTCATAGGACAGAAGCTACACACTGCAGCACATGTTTCTAAATTGGGTTTCACTCAATAGAATCCACGATGCAGGCAGATGCTCTTTTTACTTATTCTGTACATTCAGAAAGATACCCATGCAGTCAGAATAAAAAATGAATTAGTACTTAAGAGAACAGTGAAAACGAAGAAGCAACTTAGGTAGACAGAGAAATTCCTTCATTATCCTCCTCTATTCACGCTAAATTCTCTCTTTTCCCCTTAATCTCATGAGGAGGTACCCAGTGGTGTTAGAAAATATAATAGTAAGAAGTGAAAGTTGGCTCGACATTGAACAGGGATTTATTTGTTTTATTGATGGGTAACAGTCATTGGACTGGGATATAAATTCTGAATATACGTTAAAAACGATAAAGTGGACACAAAGGACCCAGCAAGTTTAAGAAACGGCAAGTCATGGAACTTACAGGGCCAGCAGTTGCACGATCAAGTATAATTGAAAAGTACATTTCATTAACCAAGGACATCTTTTCACATAGGTAAACCTGCAATCAATTAGATAAAAGAGCATCAGAAAATCTGCAGATCCTACTAGGTGCTGATAGTAGAATATTTTTTTGAGAATTAGATGCTGATGGTAGAATTTTAGTATCATCTTTTGATCAAAATTAGTAATTCTGAGTTTCTGAAAACATTAAATGAACCGTTTGGACTTGTGATTATCATCACCTACCAATGAAATCAATTAGATGCTTATAACGGTAAAAACTATGGATGTTGACTTCACACTATCACCATTTTGTCAAAGGCAAAACTAGCAGAAAGGCGGCAAGAGTTGTTGGTCTTCTTGTGCAAAACGCAACTAGGCATGTTTTTTAGTCCAAAAAGGTGCAAATGAGGAAATAAAATAAAGTTTTTACACCTCTAACTGCAAAAAAAGAAACTATACAGACCAAGAAATTAAATAGCAGCAGCAATTACACTAAATACATGAAATAAAGTGTCAATTAAAAAATTGAATTGAGTTTTGTGCTACAAATTCAAAAATGTTTATATTGCTAATACAGATTAGTGAACTCAGTTCCTACACACTAACTATTCATCTATAACATTTTTTACACAATCGATATAATGATATAATCATCTACCATTTATATCCATCAATAGTATCTAGCACTACCCTACTTGAAGCATAGCCTGCTTACACTGAGGTGCACATTATCACCTTTGTAGCACTAAAGCACCACCTAAGCGAGGCAAAGCATACAACCAATGCACTGAGCTTCAGGGCTAAAGCACCTCACAAGCAGGCTTTTATCAACCACTCCATACTTAAAAAGATGGGGATAGCAACTCATGAAAATAATATTTGAGGTAAACAACTTTCTCTTTACATCTTAAATCTTTTGGATGATAAATCTAAATAGCTATTAAATATTGATGTATGGATGAAGAATACAGATGTAAATAATAAAATCCAAACCTTGCTGACAACTTTTCCTTGAGCTCCAGTTTGCTTAGTAACAAGTATCTGTCCAAGCATTTTACCTGAAACCAAAAGCATTTGACAATGTTGTTCATTAAAAAAATATACACAAAACCATAAAGAAAAAGCATGAGACAATTTAAGAAACAAAGAAAACACGAGGGGCAATGAGAAAACTACACACTCAAAAAAAGCATATTCTAGTAAGAACAAAAATGTCGAGGCTTATTAACATATGTGTACATACGGAGGAGGCAGTAATACAGATAAAGAAGGAAATCAGTGAAAGATTACACTTACTTAGTAGTTCAAAGAAAGCAAATAAATGTAGGCACTTTATTCAGCATTTATTATGTAATTAGTTGTTATGGTTTGTGGGAGGCCTATTCTCTGTTTCAGAAATAGGTGCTCTTTTATTTGTATCTGTTCTTTGGTGGTTATGGTAATATTTTACCGTTGTTACCAAAAAAAATAAAAAATGTCGAGGCTTATTAACAGTCCTGCAAAACAATTTTGATATTGTCCATCTCAAAAGTCCAGCATAAGACTTTAAGATAGAAAACAAATGGCATTAAGGCCCTCACTGGCCACCCCATCTCCCCTTTAAGGAATAATTTGAAGGTCCATCGCTTAACTAGTTTGCATTTCAACGAATGATGCCCACAAATCAGTTTCAAATGTAAGGATAGACGAAAACCTGAAGCACAAGATGCCACCAGAAAAGTTTTAAACCATACAACTGGCCACTAAAAGAAAAATAACATTATGTCCTGTGTTAAAACCTCTTAGATCTCCAGAGTAGCATCCCTAGCTGGTTCTTGGGAAAAGATCTTATCAAGTCAAGCACAATTGTGCTTTCATTTCAAGTAAGAAACACTAAGCTAGATATCTCTTCTGACAGTTGATGAAACCTAATGATACACCTACAATTCACACAGAAAAAACTTCATTTTATTCCCATTAAAGAAAAAATTCATTGGCAACAGAGGATCTTTTCCACAAAAGCAGATAACAGCATAGGTCTGCCCTGTAACCACAGAGTAATATTTCAGAAAAATCAAGTAGAGGAGAATGTTCAGTACTGGCAATCTCTTCAGCCTGATCAGCCTTGACAATATGAACTCCACCCTGAAATCCATTTTTGAACGTTCCAAGGCCACGTCCACCAGCAAGGACTTGTGACTTAACAACGACCTGAATCACCAAAAGAGCAAAGCAGAAAACATTTACCCTGTCATTAGCTGTAGCAAAGATATCAGACTTATACAAAGCATACTACTTCCTCGAACTACCTCGCTTTGGTTAGGGAACACGTCTTGAATTGCTTTTTTCACTTCATCAAGGGAACCAACAGCAACACCTTTCGGTACATTGATTCCATATTTTCCCATCAACTCAGCTCCCTACTATCATAACAAGCAAAACTTCAAAACAATATATCATGAAAAATGTGGAGCATTATTTGATATGAGAAAGTTTCACGCACTGCATTTTAAGAACTGCGGCAAAGATTGGTGTTCTAGTGGACTCGTTGGTTACCTTTGAACAATTATAAGAAAATATGTATGTACTAAATCTCCTTATTCGCCTCTAAAAACGATATTGAGCGCAATATTACACGATATCCACTAATTCAAATTTTCATAAGCTTCTCCTCAACCATCAAGGTACGGGAGAGATCTCAGCTAGAAATGATCCATTAACGCTACAAGTTTTACCATTCTTTTATCCTACAGTATCTCGAATCCAAAAACTGTAACAGAAGATCAAAACTATTGCGAATTAGAATGAGATGTGCACAAACTAAGCAGGATCAACTAGTTTAACATTGACGCGATTTGATTTACAGATTCAGAAACATCTCATTTCACTGATATAGGAGGGGAGGGGCGACCTGATACTCGTGAATGTTGAGGCGGCGGAGCTGTTGCTGCTGCCATTTTCCGGCGACTGAAAGAGACTGATTGGCAAGTTTACGCAGCATTCCTCTCACCATTTTCTCTCAGATCCTCTCTACTGCGATCGAAATACAATAAAATTGAAACCCTAATAAAAGTCTGAAACCAAAAAATAAAATAAAAGTCGTAGCTTACTTTTTCTGACCAACTTGTAATTTCCCTTTTCTTTCCATGTTATAGTGTATTCCTCCAAAATAAATGGAATTTACATCAAACATTGGGTACCCCAGTATTATAAATATTACTAGATTTTTTAACATACAAAACAAATAAAGATATATATGTACGCATATTCAAAGCTTACGCCTATCTTCTTATGTGATTGTATTTAAAAGACTTCAAATGCGTTAATAATAAAAATACATTTAATATTATTGTATTAGTGGTTCTTTTTATGAATTGAGAGGCTTACAAAATGAATGGAAATTTTTTTTTAGTTTCTGAATATATACTTCTCTCTTTAAAACATCATTTTAGTTTAATTTCTCTAAAGAGTAGTTAAACTACATTCGGTAAGAAAATATACGAAACATATATTGCAACGAAGAAACAATATCTTCAAGGAGAACAAGTACAGTAAAGTTCATATTTGTGTCCCTTATTCAAAAAAATAATTAGTCAAATCAATTTTTGAACTTGTTGCCTAATTAACTGCAATAAGATGATACTCGAATGAGCTCAACTTATCTTTACTTTCAATGCAAATACAAGTTAATTAGCCACAGATTAGACGAGGGAAAAAAAAATACTAGTGGGACGATTACCTTGCTCTCAAAATTTGTCATATACTCTATTCTCTCTAACCAAAAAGAAAAAAAAATGAAAAAATGCATAGTGAATTTAGTACACCAATCAAACGAACTACATGAGGTAACATTTTGAACAATGGAATGCTTAAATACATGTACTACAATGAAAACTAAGTTTATTAGCTCAGGCTGAATCAAAATTTAAGATTAAGAAATGATTATAGCATTTGTCTTGAAAGGCAAAATCACAATATAGAAGAAACATGCGATAGATATATATTCTAGATGTAAAATTCTCAAACCCGCAAAACTAATTTCTTAATAAGAAAACAATCTGGTATCCAAAAACATAAATTTAACTGTCAAAAACAAGAACTTCAAACTACTCAAGGGAACTCTTCTACACAATAGCATTGGCAGCACTTGCAATCCTTGGCCAAAGATCAGCACACTCTTTCCCAATTGGCCCTGTGATTGCAGATCCTACAAGACAAATAGAGCACACGATAAGCATAACATCAACAGCTTGCTAAATCTGTTTCTAGTAGAAACTAATTGACATACATAACTTACCACCACGAACCCCATCAACTAGCAAACTATGTAAAGATAACCAAAGGACTAGTGGAAGTGAAAGACAAATGGCTCAAGCACATAAACAGAGATAGCTTAAGGCATTCAAGTAAAGTTAGTGACTAAACAAAAAGAAAGTTATTCAAGGTAATGGTCTAGGAAGGAATAAGTAAATATATGTTACCTTTCATTTCTCCCTTGGGGTTCACAATTACACCAGCATTATCTGTATAAGAAAAAAAAATCAAAGGATCAGATAACAAGTTTTTATATTTTAATGTATGTTGTAAGATACTACTACATATTCCTGACGTGACTTCGCTAAATAACCTCAAAAACAGGAGTTTCTTTAACAATTACAAGTAGCTCAGCACAGTATTGTACACGAGACCCAAAAAGTATTAATCCAACATAGGGCCATTTGGTAGTGTATAAGAATAGAATTGAATAAGGTGTACTAGTAAATGTTGGGATGATGAGATTAGTTATGATGCAACTACTTCCTATCCACTGTTTGGTTTGACGTACCAAGGACAGTTTAATCTTTACCCAGGTTTTGCTAAACCCATGGTTTTTAGGTAATAGTTACACACCCTATAAAACTGAATAGGTATTAGTTATACATAGGCACAAAATCCTACCAAAGGATTGAATAATACCATGTCTAGAACATGTATTAGATTCTATAATACACCCTACCAAACAAACCCTAAAGGTTCATAAGTCATACTCAAGACTCTGTTTTCATTTGTTAATGGTCTGTCTATAGAATATATTTTCCAGCAAAAAGTAATCAAATGATTTACTCACAATGGGCAGAAGTTATTTCCTCGCAAATGTACCAACTCTTACTATACATCATGTGCTTCAAATACCACCAAGACGTTCTGATGGTTCAACACTCAGAAATATATTACAAAGCACTATGCTCCTAAAGAATCCTTCTCCTTGTATGATACACATAAGTAAAATAGCTTAATATTTACCTCAACACTCTAAAATGATCTCTAAAACATGATTATCAAGGTAAATATTCTCAACAAAAACGCATAGCAAAAAACACCATAGTAGAGTATCATTTAAAAAGAGCAACTGAGCAACTATAATTTGTCTTTTTTAATTGAAAGATGCAAAACTAGGTAACAGAATACAAATTCTAGTGATGGACAACAAATATCAATCAATGATTTGCAAATATACCTTCAAAGTACATGAAGACACCGTCCTTTCGGCGCCATGGCTTGCGCTGACGAACAATGACGGCAGGCATGACTTTCTTCCTGAGATCGGGCTTACCCTTCTTCACGGTAGCCATGACCATGTCACCCACACAAGCTGATGGCAACCTGTTAAGCCTTCCCTTGATACCCTTCACCGAAATGATGTACAAGTTCTTTGCTCCGGTGTTATCAGCACAATTGACGGTGGCTGCCACGGGCAAACCCAGCGACATCCTGAACTTGTTCCCCGCGGAACCTCCGCGACCTTAATATACATTTTCAGAAATCGAATCATAAATGAGATAAGTAAATTAAGACTAAGTGAAGCTATCATAGTAAAACGATCGTTGCGATACCTCTCTTCGACATTGTTGCCGGTCTTGCTCAGCTGCTCACTCTCTACCTCCAAAACCCTAACAATGAGAGGAATGGCAGCCGAATGCGTTAGGGTTTTATATGCAGCTTAACTTACTGGGCTCTGGTCCATTGCAGTCTCAAGCTTGTTAGGCCCACTAGTTTTTTGAAATTCAGGCCCGTTTGGCCCAATGTAGGAACATTTTGATTTTTCTTTCTTCTTTGACCATTTACTATCCATGATTAGAAAACAATTATGAAACTGATATAAATGAAATCTTAAGTACTTTGAATAAAGTGAAAATTTACATGCCATTTACTATTATATTACATAAACAAAATAAAAATGTATTGATCAATATATAATATTGACAATAATATACTATTATGAGGTAAATTGTATCACTATAGCCATATATATCGTGTACGCTATATTAAACTCTAATTTTTAACGCGTAAATGACACATAGAGTAGTACTTTAAGTTGTTACTTTTGTAAGATGTTTACTATAACTTTATAAGTTATTTATGCTACACTATTGCTTGTGACATTAACATTTTCTTTTTTTTTTTCTTTTTTTTTAAGCTCCAGGGTAAATGTTTTGAAATTTCAATTTATAAAAAGAGGAACTTTCGCAAATAGCCATTATAATTAACTTAATTATGCTTCATAGCTATAATTTGCATATTTATGAACTGTGGCAATAGTTTAAGCTGCATTGTTTGTATAATTCGCGGATTTATATGATTCGCAAGTTTGTATTATTCTTGTACCTACATTTGTATAATTCAATTATTTTTGTATAAATTTGAAATAACAAATTTATACAATTACAAACATCAAAAGTGTAAATAGTTATACAAATTCCAAATTATACAAAAAGATACAAACGTGCGAATTATACAAAACAAAAATGCTGAACCGCATAATTATAACTAAAAGTAGGTCATAAATTATAATTAAGATAAATTATAGCTATATTAAGTAGTTAACTAGTATAAATATAAGACGTAATTTTTCCATAATAAAAATTGAAAATTCATGAATATGTTTTGAGGTAATGCAACATAGTCAACCCAGCCCAATACTCCTCCTCTTCAGTCTTCACCCCCTCCGAATTTCCTAAAACTTTCTGCAAATACAAAAACAAAAAAAATGTATTCTACTCATGTCTCCTCCTTTATCTCCATTCCATTTCCTCCATCAAAATCAAAAACTCACAAACTCAAATATCCTAAAATTCTTCATACTAAGCTATGCAACTCAACTCCAAGAATGTCACTTAACCAAAACTCAAACACTAACCTCATAAACACCATCACTAAGCTTCTATGGGGTCCATCACTCCCCCCACAACTCCTCATCTCCACCGTCCGTTCAACCTGGTCCGCGGCGTGGCAGCTCATGATGTCCCAACTCGCTCCATCAGACCCAACCGGATCCTACACCCGACCCACTTCTCAATTTCGGTTATACTCCAATCCCAAATTGAAAGTCTCCCCGAAAGACCTCCACCTTTATGTGGGCCTTCCATGTCCGTGGGCACACAGAACTCTTATTGTACGAGCTCTTAAGGGTCTTGAAAATTCTGTACCCGTTTCAATTGCTTCTCCGGGTATTGATGGGTCTTGGGAATTCCGGGTTTTTTCTGACCCGGATAAGGATAAGCTTGTTCCAGGTTTGGATAAAGCTAATGGGTGTAAAACCTTGAGAGAAGTTTATAAGCTGAGACGCGGTGGTTATAGTGGTCGATCAACTGTTCCAATGCTGTGGGACATGGAGAAGAAGGAAGTGCTTTGTAATGAGAGTTATGATATTATTGAGTTTTTCAATTTGGGTTTGAATGAAATTGCAGGGAATCCTGAATTGGATCTTTCACCACCTGCATTGAAAGATGACATTCGAAAATGGAACGATATAATTTATCCAAACGTTAACAATGGCGTATACAGGTAATGCCCTTTTGTTTTGTGTGTAATTCTGTAGAAAGGAGTATACTTGGACTATTTTTCCCAATTTACTTGATTCGTTTCAATTTATGCGATAGTTTCTATGTACTTGCTTACATACTATGTTAATGATAGTGGCCAAAATAGAGATGTAATGGATAAGAAGTTAGTTTAGTGTGTAGTTTCGGAAAAAAGAGTATACTTGGATCTTCTTTTCTCCTAGTAGTTAGTCATTTTGTTTCATTTTATGTGATGGTGCGAATAGGGATAGATTTTAAGATTTTATTTTGACAGTATAAAAATATTATAAACATAATAGCTACTAAATGTTAATTAGAGAGCAAGACACTATATCAAAGTTGTTAAAAAAATAATAATATGTAATGATTTTGTGTTATTACAAACTATAGAATTGGTGTAAAAATGAAATGGTGTCACATTTTGGCAAGTCTAGGACGAGTGAATGCCATGTGGTTTGACATAGAGAGAGATAAAAAGTTGTTTTAGTCAGTTTACATGCACTTCGATTAATCTATATCGAGTAATATTCTACTCAGTACAAGTACTGTGACTGACTTTGCCTACCAAGATTGGTTGAATGAACTCACATTGAATGTTGAGTATACTCGGTTGTGTTGTATAGTTTTTCTTATCAAAGCAATGCCGTTTACTTCTCAAAAATCCTATCTATTCTTAGCATGATATTAGGAATCTCATGGCTATTACTCGCAATTTGATGTACAAGTTCAGAAGAACAAAAAGTAATTTGTGTGCCTTTCTTATGTTCTGGTAGGTGTGGATTTGCACAAAGTCAAGAAGCATACGATAAAGCAGCAGAGGGGTTGTTTAGAACACTGGAAATGTTGGAGGATTATTTGGGGGGATCGAGGTATTTGTGTGGGGATGTTTTGACACTTGCAGATGTGTGTTTGTTCACTACTTTGATTCGGTTTGATGTGGTCTATAATGTCCTCTTCAAATGTACCAAGAAGAAGCTCATTGAATTCACCAACCTCCATGGATATCTCAGAGACATTTATCAGGTACTTAAATTCCATTCTTGCATATGTCCGATAGGAAAAAGTGCCCTTTGAACGTGGTGTCTCGATCAAACTAGCAGAATAGGACAGAAAAAGAGACTAAATAAATTGGAGTATTCCGTTTATAGTAAATTTTTACATTTTATCTAAATAAATGCAATATGTTTGTGATAAACAGTCAGATGGTTTGGTGATGTTTTTGCTACTGAACTGCTTAATCCCTTGAACTATTTGGCTTAAGCAAACCCCAGATAACCCAAGGGTGTAGCCTATGATCAATGAAGTAAATGACAATGATGCCCCCAAGGCCTAGCTCAAGTGGCAAAAGGTGGAGGATTTGTGGCTTAGGTCGCAGGTTCAAGCCCCACACCATGCAAAGCAAAGCCTGGTATTTAAGTGGATAAGGGTAGAGGGGCGGGCCCATTATCCACCGAGTTTAGAAGGTTGTGATTGGTCCAAAGGGCGGGTCACAGACGGATTTCTCGGTTATCAAAAAAAAAGAAAAAGTAAATGACAATGATAGGAGAATAGAGGCTGCTCAGATCCCAACAAAGACAAAAAAGTGCAAGTTGATTTTTTTCATCAGCTTTTAAGTCATTGTAACTTGTATGCAACGTTATTCAGTCTCAGTACCTATGTTGGGGAGAGATAGTAGGTATCCATTAAAATTGTTGCTCGCAAACTGCTCCAAGCATTGTCATTGTTTTGCAATAAAACTATTTATCAAAAAGATAGTACTTGATCATTTGAACTAACAATGACAAGTCACATGTATGCTTAAGAAAGTGTTTTACTGTTGAACAGATACCAAAGGTTGCAGAAACTTGCAATATGGGGCAAATAATGGAAGGTTACTACAAGATTCTGTTCCCATTGAATCCAGGGGGCATTAATCCCATTATGCCTAGTGGTTGTGAGGATGAAGTGCTCTCTAAACCTCATAATAGAGACTCCTTGTCATTGAAGACAAAAGTTGTGCAACACTCTGTTTCTTGAATTCAAATGCAAGGACATTACACATTCTGGCATCGTCAAGTCCAACTTTTTGTTGTCTTATTGTGTTGTGTATATACTTATTTGAATGTACAATTGTATATATAGAGTTAGAGTGTACTTGTTGTCAACATACTACATCTTCCACTAGGTGCCTTGGAGGCATGTAACTCCTATATCAATTGGCAATCCTACGAAAATATGGATACAATTCTTTTCTATTGATGCACAAGAAAATGTTCTGTACTAACTGTATAAGATACTGAGGAATTGTTCATTCGTAAAATCAAAATTGTTGATACATGTCTTCGTCTACGAAAGGGGTATCTTGTGTTCCAATAGCAGAAGTGTTGATAATTCAAGAATCAGATTGATTTTCTTTGCATACAGGTAAGTTGCCCTTTTCTATTGGATGATGAACCCCAGCGAAGTTCCTGTGTTGCCATATTGTACGGAAGTTTTGTTGGTGAGCAGAATGAAAATGTAACATTATTAATTTCAATATATAAAGACATATACCACGGACAAAGTGACTCCAGGACCAAAACTTGTTTCCGAGGGTGAATCTATCAAATTTGATCGACCACCAACGAGTAACCCTAATGTAGGTGGATTTGATCGGGGAGATGCAGAAATAGTAGTTCAAAATGGAAAGAACAAGACAAGCTGCAATAATGTAGGCATAAGAATGAGAGGGCAAAAACTAAGGACCGAGTCTTCAAGCTAAATGTGCATGGTCTAGACCACATTATGCTATGGTATCCATGCGGGGGGCAACATAAGCCAATTCCTCCAGCATCTAGTCAAATGTACCAAAAGATTCTTATATACAACAAGGGAGCAAATCTAAAGCTTACATTCGCCATAGGATCTGCAAATACAACTATGTGGGCCCTTCTGCAGTGTACACAAGTTCACCATAACCCTACAAAAATTCTAGATCATCAGTCTTCAAACTTCCAGTTATAGCAGCTTTCTTGATCACCCAAGGCCAGAAATCAGCCACAAGTTGTTTGGAAATAATCACCATCCTTTCCTTGCTCTGGTTCCTACAGGATAGCATGACACTTGAGTGATTAACAGCATGAAACTCGACTATGATTATCATGCATGGCCACTTAGTTGGTCTAATATTGAAAATAATAGTTTAGGCTGATTGAAGATAAATATTTTTTGATAACAATGATGTCCAGGCAAGCTAGTGCACACTTCAACAATTCCACCAGATACCTACTATCTCCCACTGGTTTAGATACCAGGTAACTCCACCAAGGCTTAGACAAAGGGGAAAAAATAACTTAAGATTTGTCTCTGCAAGAATGGACCCTAATCTCCAAAGTTTACACCCACTTCATTGACCATTAGCAGCATCCTTGGGTGCCTAATTGAAGATAGACTGTGTGATACAAAAGCAAAGTCTTTATTGAAGAATCAGGGGACACTACAGGGGGTGCTAAGGGTTCATCATATGTAAAATGCAAAATATTACCTATCCACCCTACATTATCATCATTGTTCCATCTTACAAACAGTTTTCCCTAAAATTATACAGACTTTTTTCATCAAACATCATACCTTTTGGTTGAGTTATAGTCAATTATGAAAATGCCAAATAAATATGGTGTCAGAATTAAATGATCAGTCATGCTTTGGACATGTCATTACACCAATTCCAGCCAAGACTACCAATATCCTATTTGAAAATCCTCAATGCTAAAAGTTCTTTTTCTTGTTATATTCGAGAACAATAATTGGAGTATATAATAGCATATATTCTTTTTGAAAATTCAGCCAAGTTATGTCCAAATCCATGCAGCAGCTAACAACTTTTACTAGCAAAGCAAGATGGAAACTTTGATTTACAAATCCTAACTGTTACAACAACGATATAACCTTATGCTCTGGAATAACACTTACTTCTTGGACGTTTCATATTTCGGCAGAACTTGCTACCACACTGGCATTTAAATGCCTTCACTGGATGTTCGTGGTCATCGAAATCAATACCATAATCCTGCAAGAACCAATCCAATGTTTGTCCAAAAAATATACTGTCAACTATCTAAAAGAAGCTTCGTGGAATGAAGGCATAATCATCCT
Organism: Solanum chiquidenum; assembly: GCA_029582725.1. Lineage (NCBI taxonomy): Eukaryota > Viridiplantae > Streptophyta > Magnoliopsida > Solanales > Solanaceae > Solanum > Solanum chiquidenum. The sequence continues at coordinate 62,970 of JAJOOS010000416.1, forward strand.
TCTAAAAACTAGATATGTTATAAATGTTGAGACACCATTACTTGTTCATCTTTCATGTCACATCTGCAGAGTTTGACAGAGTCAACCTCTTGACTACCATCTTCTCTCTGTTGAACTTCATTGAATTGGTATGATCCATTGAACATGTTGATAAAAAAATGCTTATTTTTTTCTCTAGGAGCATTACAATTGACCATCTTTCATATTACTTGGCTTGTTTAAGAGTTGAGTAATTAAGGACTTTCTTAAAATAAAAAAGATATAAAACAGAGACAATATCCGAGAAACTAATTCAAATAATCAACTTTGAGCCCCAACACTCAAATTAACAGTTTAGTGATGAAGGTATATCAGAATAAAAGGTCCAAATAGAGCAGAACGAATATAGAAGATTCATATAGCAGACCCCAATTAGTTTGGGATTGAGGTGTACTTGTTGTAGTACTACTAATGGACGAAACTGTATTTTTCAAAGTTAAGAAGGAAGATCCTTTACAACTAATCTAATAATTTCCAAATACCTAACTGACAGATATCCCTTCTTTTCTATATTCTTTGGTGATTTTATTTATATCAAGATGCACCATACGGATAAATCACATTATTTAGACTAAAAGTACTTAGAGTTGAGAAGCATCCATCCATCTTCCAAGCTATTTCTTAATAAGAAAATATGGATTTTCATTCTTCACTTTCTGTTTTCTCTTGCAGGAGTGAGGCTGGGTGGGGGTGGGGGGAGGCATAGTTCTGGCTAAGTCATTTTGTTATTTCTAATACAAACCATGACAAGTTCTTCCTGACAACTTTTTATTTAGGTACGTAAGCTGCCCACAATGGAGAACCTCATCACTCAAATCCAGCCCATGAGGGCAACATAAGAATGTAGCTGAAATCCATTGAACTTGCACGAGATTGCATTTTTATTTTTGTGAAATTAGCAACATTAATTATCCAGAAACAACCATGTCCAGATACAAATTGAACTTCTATGCATCTCTCTCTCTCTCTCTTTGTATATGTGTGCGTGTATAAAGAGAGAGAATTTATATATAGATAGTATTGAATAGACAAATATCTTTAAAGCAAAAAATAGAGGGCACCACAATACAATGAGCATGTGTGAACCAGATCAAGCCTACTCACCCAAGTGAGCTCTTCCAATGCCTTAACCTTTCTTGTAGTGAAAAAAGCAAGCTGCATGAAGAAACACATGAGATATCCCAAACAAACGTTAGAATAAAGAGCTAGGAAGTAGGAATACTGAATATTGAGGACAAAGTGAAGTGAAGATTCAGAAGCACAATGTTCCTTACATGATAGTAGTGGTGATCTGGAGTCTCTATTTCAACTGGTATTTCAACCATATTTGAATCAAAACATCTGGACCAGAATAACAATAAAATAAATTAAACTGACAAGGTTAATAACATATTTACACGTGATGCAAATATCTAATATATAATGCATAGCTTTCTTTTGGCTATTCTTTCCTTTCATTTCTCCCTCAATTTCTTTTTTTACTTTACAACTAGGGAATTGAAACAAAGTGGATCCTGACATTGTAATATCATGCAAATTTCTCGTCACACAAATATGTAAGGACTGCTTTAGAAACAGAGTAGCTAAAGGTGACTAGATGCAGGAATATGAAAAAGAAAATACAAGTAGAATTTATCACAAATGATGTGAATGTTTTATGCCTACTGAACACGAGATATTCAAGTAGTGGTTTTGCCCCACTTGCAATATGAATCATCAAATAACCAAGAAAAGAAAAAAGCTCTTCATAGGAGTTGAGAAGTTAAAATGCATAAAAGATTCAGAGTAATTTAAGTATGTACCACCTGATAGCTGAACCACTAGTCAAAGTACAACTCTTATAGCTCCTAAGAATACAAGTAAATAAATACAAATTGGTGCAAAACTGACACCCAAAAGGAAGAAGAGGTTGGGGGAGAAAATCAGCAAAAAGACAGTTAAAACATGAGACCCTACTAAGTAAACATACCTGTGATTGATAAACCTGGCTACATTCCCAAAAAATGTCGCATCCAAACAAAGCGCATCTTCATCCTTTAAGACACCCTCTGAACCCCAGTCAGCATCAAGCAGCACGGGATAAGAATGTTCCTCTCTATTGGGGCTCTGTGAAACGCGATCAAAGAGTTCCGCGTTGGTAAGAACTTCCCCAACATACTCGCAAATAAAAGCACCTCTTGGAAGATCCTCAAGGGTACGCAACCCCCACCCTTTCCCATCAGGAGTCATAAACACCTGAAATAAGTAAAACCAACAAAAAAGCTAGATGAAGTTAATACTGGATACCAAGAATTATTTTAGAAGTAATCGCTAAGAAAAGAAAGTGATTCCTAAGAAGCTCAAAAAGAAAGCAAATAAAGTAAAAGTGAGCCTCAAAAGTAATGCAAGAGTTACTACTGCATCAGCCACATTACCAAAGGCCATTGCAACCGCAATGACAAATTCTTACCTGTAACTTCCGGCTAATACCTCGCTGTACCACACGGTTCCCACACTGTTTATCACAGCGACATTTCCACCAACACTCTTTGATGAAGTTCCTCACTAGATGACCTTTACAAGGTTCGATAATATCCTCATTTTTCGATCTTTCCAATGGGCATTCTTTGCAAAAGAATTGGCAGTGTTTCTTGGGATCACGATTCATAGAAATACTCTCTTTAAGAAGCTCCTCTTTAACAAGACCTTCTTTTGTATATGCAAAATCACCACCAGTTTCATATGCGCATGCACAAGGTGTGGACAGTGACAAACAATCACCAGAGCAAGTTGAACAACTGTTGTCATCTCCAATACGAGCCAGAGAGAAGTTCAGATATGCATTCTGGAAAACCACATTATGAGCTATGTAGTTAAAGGATGGAGGAATTTTGTCATTAACTTCATTCACCAATGAAATCATAACCCCCTCTTGCCCCCTGGTTATATCTGTAACAACACACGAACCTGTTTCATCTTGAGTTGATTCACACAGAGGTCCTGGACTTTGAGAAGTAACATGTTCAAGAATATTCTGATCAATCTCTGGAGCACTACCACAGTTCTCCACAGATGCTATTTGATCAGTTGAGGCACTGTTGTTGTGACTATTACAAGGAGGGAGCTGTGGTTTCTCGGGTTGAGCCTCCCCTGCATCAAGTTCTAAATTTTTAGATCCGCACAGAGCCCCTGGACTCTCAGACATAAGATGTTCAAGAATATTCTGATCAATCTCTGGAACACTACCACAATTCCCTGCTGATGTTGTTTGATCAGTTTGGGTGCTATTGGTGTGACCATTACAAGGAAGAGGTAGCTGTGATTTCTCTGGTTGATCCTCCCCAGAATCAAGTTCTAAATTTATAGATCCATTTGGAGAAACTGGGGCCATGCTTCTATAACCAATATCATTTTCTGCATCCACCTTTGCAGTCTCTTGCAATTCATGATTGTACTGAGTTCCCAGTTCCAAAAAGCACTCACACATGTCTTTCATCAGCTTCGGCACAGAAAAGTTAGGGTCCAGGGCTTTGAATGGTTTTAGACATTTATCCTCCACCAACTTCACAATAGCCTCTAGACTAGGCAAATGGAAGTCTGATCTACCAAGAGCCGCGTCACAATTTATAGAGACTTTAACCTCTCCAAAAGTTGAGGAGGCAATATCTATGTTAGAATAACACACATTCTGAGGTTTTACTAGTTCATGACTTGTTACCAGTCCATTTGAAGAAGTTGGAATGTCCTTATCTGCTTTTCTTCCGCCTCTCGGTTCTGCTGCTGAGGTTTCAGAAGTGTCTGGCTGCTTTCTTGAGGCATTACCATTTGAAGAACCTTTGTCATTTGATGGCCCTACATAATCCAAACAATGACCTTTAGAAAGGGGAACTGTAGCTAAGATGTTACTAGGAAACATCCCTAGAGACATCCACTTCAGACAAATATAAGGCTATATCCCTCTGTTTCAATTTGTTTGGTACAATTTGACTGAATGGAGTTTAAGAAATAGAGGACCTTTGACACAAAAGCTTAATATGTATGAAGTACAAAAGTACCCAAGTAGTAGGGTCCACAAGCATCAACATCTACGAGCATTAAGAGCAAAATAGGAAGGTAAGTATTAGGAGTTTTAGAATATAGAAAGGTGTCAAAAATTTTAGACTGATTATAAAAAAAATGGTGCCAAAAAATTTGGGACAGATAGTTATCCTAAATAGAGCTGTGCGGTCTTCCAGAGCTGAAACATTAGCTGATACAGTGAGAACTTGCCAAATACAATGGCACCATTCCAGAACATAAATTACTAAAGATGTCATGTATTGATCCTAGATCCTCAATGGAGAAAAATCACTAGCTCTACTTGCTGCGGAAAATTTAACTAGTATGAAGAAACTATGATATGATAAGGACCATACCCATCTATTTCAGATAATACATACCAGGGTGAATAACAGCAAGAGGAACCTCAAACTGTGGCATAGCAACAGTATATGGTTCATCCTTAGGCTTGATGATATCATGAGTACCCAACATTTCAATGTCAGGTTCAGTCTTCGGCTTTTTGAGGATTGAAGCATGAGAAGCTTTCCCAAGGACTAAACCTTTCTCCTTGGATATGATTTGAGGTGGTTGGGTTTCCTTCCCCTTGAGACGATTCTTCCGAGAATTAGCATTATTTTCCAATCTGTCAGCACTATTAGGTGAGACTGGTTGTTTTCCTTTGTTTCTAACATATGTCAGACATGGGACAGACTGGGACTCAGCTGCTGCATTTCTATTATTCAGCTGAGGGCCTTGTGAGCAACCCTGAGGATTAGTTCCAGGTAGTTCAGATTGCTCCTCCACTTTCTTGAATGAAGTCCCAGCTGAAATAGAACTAGAATGAACTTCTTGGTGTCTTGATCGCAATCTCTTTAAGGGTCTTTCAGGCTCCTCATCCGCTGCTTCTTCCTCCAAAACCTCCTCTTGCTAGAAACATGAGAAGGTACCAAGATAAGGTAAAGGGAAATGAGAAAAAACACCAATAAGCATCGACATAGAATACATATATAAAACACAGGGAACCAAAATAGAACTTGTACTTCAGTATTCTCAGGCTTCTTACTTTCTGTTGCCTGCAAAAATGAAGTGAACAACAAAAATTTCAATTCGTATCAAGTAAATAAAACTGCTTTGTCTAGAAAAGGAATAAGAAAAAAGAGGATAGATTGAACTTCTGCCTCCTCTTTCTCGAATATAGCATCTGCAAGTGCTCTGTAATTCTCTTCTTCAATAAGCTCCCAGTTCTTGTCGTACAATTTAAGAAGGTTCTTTAAGACTGGCTTCACCTTTTCTTGAGAGATTCCAATATTTTTCATAGCACAAAATGCTTTCGCAACTTTTGGATTGCTCGGCATTGTTTTTTTTTTGTGTGTGTATTTAATAGCAACTGCCAAATCGATCAGTGAACCTACATCATACCAGACTACATGTGAGCAGAAAATTAACAAAATTCTAACAAAGGCATTCAAACTCAAAGTATAATCTAGGCTGTTGTACAAACAGAAAGATGAGGACAACTGCTCAGACTTAATTTACTTTATAGTGTTTCAATTTTTTGTTTATCTTTGTCATTATAGTAGAATTTGAATTACATAGACCCAAACTCTCTTGTTTTACGTTTATGAGTCAACAATGAATATTATTTTGAAAGGTCCGCAAGGAAACATGACTCAGAGACTGGGATATAAAAGTGGAGGTAATACATACAGCACGGGAAGGGAAATAAACACCTGTTCATTGAGTCCTCAATGCTGCAATTAGGTTGAAATGGAAAGAAGGAATACACACTTTCTGATTGTAGTATCAACCAGTCTGTCAACCAACAAAAGACCACCCTCCCATCTCAGAATAAATACAAGAGGAAAATCCTAGAATTCTATTATTAACCTCATAAGATTTAACATCTGAATATTTATTGCTGATATATCACTTGGGAGAATCACAGTGGGCATAGCAGAAGCTTTGCCAAGAAAGAAACATTGTTTATCCAAAGAGAACATCTAGAACAAATTGTTTTTATATTAGATTATGGAATGCAATATGTGACTTGTTCATCGAACTGCACAAAATGAACAATTCAAAGTGTGTTATTGTGAAACAATAGATGATAACAAAAGATAAAACCAAAGAAAGGTGTAAATCATTGCAACTGATGTGGTGATTGAGAACCCTTAGTTGCAACCAATTGATAGAAAGAAAACCTGTCTCTACTGTGTGCCATCAACCTTTGCTACTGAGGATTATTGATTTCGTACGATAAGAATGAGGATATTTGACCTATCTGAATGATGTAAGGACCACCCTAAAGAATGAAGAAGATGAGCAAAGTATGACTTTTCCAAGCCTATTTCATGTTCTCCTCGCCCAGGTACAAAATAGCATTATTTTTTTAACAGGGGAAGTTAATTGTCCCGTTACTTCTGTATTTCTTCCCCTGGTCCACATCAAAATAATTGGAAATCGAAATCAAAGTTCAATCTCACTTGGAAATGGCAAAAGGTGTTTCTTGAATTGAATGTGAGACCATCAAGGAAAACTTATGATGGAGAAAATTGAGTCACAACTAAATTAGAGTTATTGCTTTGCACTGAAGTTGAACCCGGCTATCTCTGATTGTAGTGGGTCATGTCTAGAACCACCAGACTATATTCAAACAGAGTGTTATCATATGTGAGAACTGTAGAAACGGCACAACTCGGAAGTGTCAGGAATTATATGAACCAAGACATTAATAAACTGTATTATAAGTGAAATATATGCAGTAAAAACAATGACAATCAAGTCCAAAAGGCATACTGTATTCCTTATTCAAATGCAATATGCATCTTTAAAATTTTCATTTGGGTAAGTGACTAGCTTTCTTAAAGTAGATGTCTAATTTCCTATTCCTCATCACTAAAATATTCACCCATAACGTCTCCAAAATAATAATTTTGGCCAGCTACATTTATAATCTCATCAAGACGGATTCCATGAGCAAGAAACACTAACAAAACAAAACCTTTTCTCCATAACGTTGGACGTAACAAAACATCATGAAGATTTGATCATTGCACTGAAACACACACCTTAACGCTTGGCATTCTAAGGGGCCAGCTAAACAATGCGTCCTCCACTTCGTGTTGTACTAAACTTCAGGGCTTCGGCACACTTCAACCAAGCCTTACACAGAACTTCTTAAATATACTGCACCACCAGCAACCAATTATTAGATTTTGCAAGATTGACACAAATAACTCTATGAAATTTTCTAGCAATACGCGTGATTTTTTATTTCTTCTTTAATCCGTCAAAGGCATATCACATGACCAGCTTGTTTCTTTCTTTCTTTATTCAAATGATAAAACTAGACCAATATGTGAAGTCACACTTGTTTAAAGACTCAAACGTTTTTCTCCTGAAAATGTTTTTTTTTTGGGGGTGGGGAGTGTGTGTAAAACTATCAAAGGACAAAAAGATGAAGATTTAAGGAAGAACTGCAACAACTCAGTCATACAGATGAACCGCAGCAAACAGTAAATGTTCTTACCTTCGGGTCTTAAATTTGTCATATCAACCAAGAACAATGATACTCAAGTGCTTGTCACTGAATCAAAAACATATAATAAATTCAAAGCATTTAAGATTGCTTAAAAAACATTTAACACATGAAAATCAATAAACTTAAGAAATAAATTTAACAAACTAACATTCCTAATTACTTAAAACTTCAGGTGCCATGCAACTAATCACGGTAACGGGTCCACCTGGACCCATGACCCATGGAGATTTTGTAACTAATCATCTACATTTTCAAAAGAAAATTTTGAGTTCTACTGCAACACCCAAATTAGTACACCATAACTACGAGCGAGCCATTTTCAAAACCAAATGTTAACTCGTAAAATTTATATAATAAAAAAACATGATATCAAAGTTGAAATTCTCTTACAGAAAGTGGGTATCAAGCACGGCATTGTATTTCAGTACACGAAAATTAGTGTTTTACCTACCGTATAAAAATCATTGCAAAAAATGAAGGGATTTTTGTCAAATCAGAGAAAGATAGAAAAGAAGAAATGAAAAGAAGAATGGTGAGATTAACAACGCGAGACAAATAAAAGAGAAACGTACAAATGGATTCCTTTTGAGAATTTGAGAAAAAAGAGATGAATTTTGTGCAGTGTGAGAGAGAACTTGAGAAGAACAATTTCAGTCGCAGAGGAGGAGGAGCATTGGGGCAGAATGAGGCTCAAAGAGCATTATAAATTTGGGCCTGCTAGGAAGGATTTGGGCCTTTCCAAATGGACCTGAAAATCGTTGCTTTCCTTGAATTTTGTTGAGACATGAAAGAACTAGTTACTCTATCCGTCTCAATTTACATGTTCGATTTGACATAAAAAAAATAATATTAAAATTTGTGATTTAAAATAAATTTTAGACATTAGGGAAGACAGAAAGATTAAACTATTTTTAATTATTGAAAGGTGACATTCTTTTCAAGACAAACTAAAAAGAAAAAGTCACCACATAAATCGAAATAGAGAGAATATCATATTATCGAAGGGTATGATCAAAATATAAGGTTCTTTCATTTTTAATTATAATGTGAACATGAAATAGGCAAAACTGTTGGTTTCGCATTTTGTCATTTTTAACATACTTCTGCCTCATTTATTTTTCATCAACATTGAGACATTCAAATCTAAATGATTAAAATCTAAACATTAAATAATTAAAGTTGTTTATTTATTTATATAACAAGCATTTGAGGACACGTGTGAAGGGAGAGAGGTGGGGGGGGGATAAATCATGTTTTCAGGTGCTCAATTGAAATCGTAGATCAAGTGTCTAGATTGATTTATTATTTAAAAGACTATCAATGTATTAAGCCTAAATTAAAAAATAAATGCACATATTGAGAGTGAATTATTGAGATGGTCAATCAAGTTTTGAGAATTGTATATAAAAAATATTTTTATTTATTTTGGAATAATAAAATCACTATTTTTGATAATCCAACCAAAAGTATATAACAGAAGGCAGAAGACAGGAGAGTTTCAAACACATTTTCCCCCCTCACTGCTCATTAGCAGACACTGTCCACCTACCTAGGCAGTACTACAATCTCATCATCACTATTTTATATATGTACCCTTCTGTTTGTTCATTTGCCAACTAGCACTACCACAAACTATACAACACCCCAATTAAAATTTGGCATTAGTTTAATAGTTATCTAAAAATGATCTTATATATCGTGATCAACAATACCAAAAATTCTTTTAATTTTATCGAATAAGAAAACTATCTATTGTAACATAGATATTGTTGAGAATCCTCCACTACGAAAAAAGAAAAGAAAAAAAGAAACAATCTTTATATCAACCACCACTAAAACTGAAAACAATCTAATTCATCAAAATAAGATTATGAGAAAGCAATACAAGCATCATGATAAAACAACTTAAATATTGGTAGCAACCTTTCAAGTTTAATAAAAAAAGCTTTGGGAGAGCAATACAAACTTTGTGCTGCTAGGCAAAGTAAATCGAAACATAACACTAATAACAAAAGTACGTATTTTATAAAATAATCGAGATACACTTAAACTGATTTGAACACTATCATTTATGAAAAAATGATCTTACCTGTCATAACATTCATTAGCATTAAACATATTGCCAACTATTTAGCCAATACAAAATACTTAAAAAGGAAAGCTATGTGAAATTTCCCTTTCATACCAAAAAAAAAAAAAAATCACCATTTTTTTCACTTTCTTCTTTGTTCTTAGCCTAATAAATACTACCTCTAGAAACCACCAAACAAAAAAAAAAACAAATCTACCCACCATACTTCAAAAATTCTTCCAAGAAAGTATCTCATATCTCATGGTTATTCCAATATTCAAATCATGAAAATGGGTCCATCTCAAATTCCCAAAACATTCTATATACTTTTCCTATTTCTAGCTTCTTCATTCCCCATTCTTGGATTATCATCAAATGAACTCACAAACTTTGTGTACAAAGGCTGTGCTAACCAGAAATTCCAAGACCCATCTGGGATTTACTCACAAACACTAAACACCCTTTTTGACAACTTGATTTCTCAATCTTCTTCCAATAAGTTCTACAAAACCACCGCCGGTAATGGCCAGTCAGCAATTTCCGGTCTGTTTCAATGCAGAGGCGACCTTTCAAGCGATGACTGTAACCATTGTGTTAAGAAAATCCCGGATATGTCTAGGAAGCTGTGTGGTCAATCTATTGCTGCTAGGATTCAGCTTAATGGGTGTTATTTGAGGTATGAAATGGTGGGGTTTCAGACGATTGGGGCTACTGAGTTGCTGTTCAAGGTATGTGGGGAAAATCAGGCGAGTGGAGCTGGGTTTGGTGATAGGCTTGATACAGCTCTAGGAGAAATAGCTAAAGGGGTTTCGAGTGGGAATACTGGGTTTTACGCAGGTGGATATCAGTCGGTGTATGTTTTGGGTCAGTGTGAAGGTGATTTAGGAAGTGGGGACTGTGTGAACTGTGTGAAAAATGGTGCTGGCAGAGCTAAAAGTGAATGTGGGAATTCAATTTCTGCACAAATTTATCTGCAACAGTGCTACATTAGCTACACTTATTATCCCAATGGTGTGCCCAGTAAATCACTATCTCCCTCAGGTAATTTTAATATTATCAATCAATAATGGACTGAATTAAGTTCAAATGGTAAATTGAAATAGATGATTCATATAGTCAATCTTAACTAGTTTGGGATTACAGTCGTAACTGGTAAAGTTGTTGTCATGCTACCAAGATCTCACGGGTTAGAGCATTAGGAACAACCTCTTGCAGAAATGCATGATAAGGCTTCATACAATCGACCCTTGTGGTCTGGCCTTTTCCAGTACTGGTGCATAGCTTGAGCTTAGTACATCGTACTGCCCTTTTTTGTGGGATTAAAGTCGTAGTGATTAAGTTATGAATTGTAATAAATAGTGAGAAAATCTATGTTGTTTGGACTCTTCAAAAATGTTGTCGTACTAGTGTCCCATCCTCCAAGAATAAACTAGTTTTGAAGGATCGACACGCATTTCACGTTTTTTTTTTTGAGAATCCGAACAAGATAGTTGAAAATGCAAAAGGAAGGCTGCATATATGTTCATTCTTCTAGTAAGACTAGTGCTACCAAGTAGCATTCATATATATATATATATATATTTTCTTTAATGGATTTCTGCGATCATTTTTGAAGTAGGACGTAGTAGATTTTTTGAACTGATCAAATTTTGAATCTTTGAAATATATGTTGTGTTTGATGGTGTAGGAACAAGACAGAATACTCAAAAGACTGTTGCTATAGTCTTGGGTGGACTGGTTGGTGTGGGGTTAGGAGTTGCTTGTTTGCTATTTACAAGATCAGCATTCAAGAAAAAGGGTTATTCTAAGTATGGAGGATAAGGTTAGTATTCCACTGCTTTTGATTATTTTCAAGTGTTCTTTGATTTCCCAAGAATAGTTCAACTTCAATGTTCAGAATTATAGTAGTTCTTGATACTAGAAAGTTTTATGTTTTTATTGATAATGATTAATGGTGGTGTTCGAGCCAATTGTGCACACCTCGACTATTTTACTTGTTACATGTTATCGGTTAGACTTACTATCAGAACAAGCAAATTTCCTTGTAAACGAACTCAGTTTGTTTTTTCCACCTAGGCTTAGACGGGTGGAAGAAATCACCTAATATGTTTCATGCTGCATTTTGAACCCCGAGACTTCACACGACTTTCGTCCTATTTCATTGACCACTATGCTATAACCTTGAATGTGCATTAGTAGAAAGATTTATGTTTGATATACTTAATAATATGTTTATTCTGATAAGACTTGTTATTGCAATGTATGTAGGTCACAAATAGCTAAAAGGAATGACAAAATGGGAAGAGATTTTGAGGTGGCTTTGTAGAAAAGACAAAGTGTAAAGTTAGGTTGCATGATTGGCCTTATATATATATATACTGTAAAGAAGGAGGTGTGGTGATGAAGGAAAGGAAAATCTGCTTTTTGTGCTTTATTTTGGCTCCAGTTTCCCACTATTTTCCTTCTTAACCAAGTTTTGGTCCTATTTTTTCTCTTTAAGCTTTTGAAGTGCAAGTAGAAGTATCAGTGGTAAATTAAACTTAAAAGAGCTGTTGTCTCTGTTAGATTAAAGCACTAGGCATTGATTGTAGTAACTTTTTCTTTTCCTTTTCCTGAAATCATATGAATGTACATCCACATATGAATTGTTTTATGAAAAGAGTTATGGATAGTGCAATTGTTTTTTTGTCAGGGGCGTACACAATTTTTTATTTTTTTTTGTAAGTGAATAGTTTTATTTAAAGAAACGAAGAAAGACCAAATCAACTTAACAATATCTTATTTGAATAAAACACAATTCAACCATATTACTACATCTTTTCTTGACATATTTTTTCATTTTAAAAATAAAATTAAATAATTACAACAATAATTAAACATGAAAGTAGCTATGGTCCATTGGTTTACTTATTTGTCACCTCATATAAGATTGTGGATTCAATCCCTACATAGATTTATATTCTTTATAATGATAGAAATTGACTCGTGATTAAGAAATTGCAAAATTAGGATACATTGGGGCTTGATTTGCCAACCTCTTGAAGATGTCGGGTCCAGGCTAAATCTGATTACTATTTTTTCAACAAATGGTGTTCCGTGACACCGCTTCCATTAACGTGTAAGCATCCATAGCTTTTTGGTACCAAAGTGACAAAATTGATGACTTCACAAAAAGGAAATTTAAGGGGGGGAAAACAAGTAATTTTTGTCTCGTTTATTATCAAGAGTAGAGTGAAAATGTCTGGGGGGTCCTGTTTTCATTATTTCCCCTCCTTTAAATTGGTGACTCTTTGTTTTAACTTTTTTCTTCTTTTCCCACAAAAGAAACTCGTTCAAGAATTTTTCTTATACCTATTTGCCTTCACAACTAAGTAAAGAGAGGATGACCAGATGAATTTATGTATTGTACAAATAACAAATGTAGTTGAAGAATTATACTTTCAACTATAATGGAGGCACCAGTAAGTCAAATTTAGACAATATCTTAATGAAGTTAGGAAAAGAACATTTGAAGATGATAAAAGTTCATCATTTGTTAATATTAATTAAATGTTATTTACGGTCAAGCATTGAAAAAATATTTAATGTTTTTATTCCTTGAAATGGCAAATGATCTATTATTCCCTTGCTTCTCCAAGAAAACTCTAAAGGCCATAAAAACTGAAAAGTTTAGTTCATACTGGCCGTAGGATAAAATAAAGAGAGAGGGAGCGCGTTAATAATTAATTGCACCTTTATCACCAAAAATTGTGGTGGCATGATTCTATTTTCAAAGGCTTGAAAGAGCGTAGCCTTGTTCAAAAGGAATTGAATGGATTTTCTCCCTCCGAGCATGGAATGCCCTTTAATCCCCAAAGTGAGACTTCTTGACACAAATTTAGATTAGTCAAACCCCAAAACGGATACCAAACAGCTGATGGAGGACCAAAAGAAAAAAAGAACAAAAAGTACCCCATGGTAAGGAAGCAGGACCAGCAAGAACTAAAGAGATACAACCAAAAGTTCAAAACTGTCAAATGGAAATTCGTATATCCATCAAAATTTATAATAATGAGATACAACGAACAAGTGGTTGCAATTTTGGCTTACATATTTTAGCTTCCGAATTAATTACCTCCAATAATCTATAATATGTGTTCCCAGTTCCCATCTACATCAAACAATGATTCTTCCCACACAAGCGCATCTTTCATTTCCTACTTTTTTATTCAAATTTTCCCGTTCTACAAAACCTTGCTTAACAGTAAACCCTGATCTCTCATGATTTTCACTCTCTTTATTGACTGTTAAGTGTTAACCCATACATTCGGGTGTCTTCGAGAATTCATCTTTTCAATAAATTCATGTTAACACCAATCTACGCCACTTCCCTCAACGTGCCATTAAAGTGTCTTATTCTTACTTAAATCAGTTTATGCTATCGTTATTTCTTCTCTCAGCATTTCACTTAGTTCTAATCCTCTCTTATCTCCCTCAGTCTGTAAGCCCTATAATTGTCCAGGCGCTTGACTAGGCAAATGGCATTTGATAGCTCAATGCCCTACGAAGTGAAGACAACAATGAGGAAGAAGAAGACGAGGAAAACATGGATGATAAAGCAGCCTGTGCTTTTATGCACAATAACACAGTGATATAGCAGGTGAGCTAATGTTAAAAGTGGCAGAGGATAGAGGAGAGATGTATCTCACCCGAGGCCTTGGGGTTGCTGAGGTTGGTGCTGTTGATCGCACTGCATAGAGATCAGACAGATCTAAGAATTAAAGGTAAGTGCAAAATATCACTATATTCTCACCCTTGGCATCACTCTCCAAAGTTACAAGTACTGCCTCTAGAATTGCAGGACAAAAAGGAAGTAAAAGCAGAATACTAACACACCTTTTAACTACAGGAGAAAGATGGGGAAAATCTCTCTCAAAACACTTGAGGGGTGGGGGGAAGAGAACCAGCAACAATATAACCCCTTCCATAAGAAGACGATACCATCAAAAACATAAAAGCTATCTAGTAACCACGCTTCTTATTGATCCTCATCCGCAGAATCACAACTTAGTTTGCAAGTTTTCCCTTTGATACTCTAGTATCATCATATACCACGGTAGCCATTGCTCTTCACTCTATCATCAGGATTACTTCCCCTGCCAAAAGTTCGCCCAGCAGAACGACCTCCTCTGCCTCTTCCCCTTCCCGATCCTGATCAAGGCATTCAGAGAAGACTGTTAGTGAAAAGTAGGTCAATTAAGCAAAAAGAAACGCCAACAGACACTACATAGTTTTCCAACCAAATGATAGAATTATGTTAGTACCTCCTTTATCAGCTATCTGCACTCATACAATAGAATTTCTCATGAAGCAACCAAGACAGATGCAGAAGGGTGATTTCCAGTTAAACAAATTGACCAATCATGAAAAAGAAAAAGATGTGCACCCTATAATATACCATACAGAAAAATTCATACCAAGCACATAAGTTGATGGGACACGGGTGCGCAAAATCTAAATTTTAAGATTTGTGGGTACGGATCCAGGTATTACGAGGTGCTGGGATTCGGCTAAAATAATTCAAAATTATAAAATGGAGCTATAAAGATATTTCTAAATTTTGAAAGATCTCCTGGATCGTCTTTCCTCAGACCCCAACTTCTTCTTTCAAGCTCTCTCGTTCTCCCCGCAAAAAGAAAAGGAAAGTCTTCAATTCTTAGTTTCTATCAGTTCGGACTTTGGCCTGAAACATGAAGCAACGAATATTGACCAAGAGGAAAAACTAAAAGGAGACAAAAGGACTATAATATTGAAGGTATGACATTTTCCATGTCTTAAATTTATTTTATCTTTTATTTTGAGAAATGCAAATCTCAATTCCGCCCAAATTTGTCCATGGACTCTGGTCAAAGTATTCGATGTGGGTTGACCGAATCCCACGCACGTTTCTTGCACTCACACTCGTGTCATGTCAACACAGGTGCAACAGCAAAAATGAAGAGTCCGCGCTACTCAGCCAAGCACAGGGGTATGGATACAAAAAGAACCAAGCCATGTGATAACTGAGGTTGGTGGTGCAAGCCAAATACACCATATCTCATATTGGAATTTCGCCAAGGACACTACCACTAGTGAATCCAAAGTAATAGTGCATGCCAATGTTGTGTTCCTTTCTGTTTAATTCTATCCTAATCCGTCCCTTCAGTGGGCTCACCTCTTGTTTAACACCTTAACATTTTAACCACTATCTGTAACACCGAGCGGAACAACAAGTGTGTTGTTTTCCTCCCACCACCGAAAGAGAGTGAGTGCTTTTCACCTTGAAGAAGCTTAGAGAATTGTGTTATTTTTGGAGGCTTAAACAAAATATTCAAATGGGGCCACCTCTGTATATACTATTTGACTCTTCACCGAGCGAGCTTCTTTCTTGAAACATATTATCCACAATATTCCGTCACCAATTCTACACCATTATGTCCATCCTTCAGTGCTAGATTTCTGGGTCTACCACAATTTTCAAACATTCACCTCATATACCCTTGTTTTCCCTCGTAGCGCATATACTATTTTTAATAATAGTGTCCGAAGAAGTTAGGCAGATGAGAATTAATCACCTAGTCTATTCTGTCTGTGCTGGAATTCGAACCCTGCTCTCCAAGGTTCGCACCCACTTCATGGACTACTACTAAGCCACACGTGTGGTGCCTCTCGACATAAATACACTTATGTCAAGAAAATGAGAAATTCTATGCTTCACATGATTCCCACTCAATGAGAACTGAACAATCATTTTTAGAGTTCAAAAATTGGCCTCCCAATCCAAAAGTAAAATTAAGTAAGGAATATTTCCTATCCATGCTCACTTCAGAAAAAATGGACTAACAAATGAAGGTTAGATGTCAAGGCAAGGAAATATGTCAAATTATTCAAGAACAATAGTCATTGATTTGATCAAAAGGACCAGAAAAGCACACAAGATAACCAACATAAGAATAAGATCAAGACGTTTAAAATTGAAATCAGTTTTTAGGCACATACTTCCTCCACGAGAAATGCTACTGCTGGTTGGTCTCCTTTCCTCAATGTAGACTTGCCTTTCAGCCAACTGTATTGGTGATGCCTACGCAAGTAGAAAACAAAAAATTATATGATCTACCAGACATAAAGAGGGTTCACATGACATGTAAAACAATCCCTGAATGTGAACTTATGGCAACAATCTGGAACAAATATATTGAGTCACATATAACAAAAGGCAGTTCGAGGCAAAGAAGAGTGTCTTTGATTCTTCAGATAGTAAGCATGTCAAATGCAATGAGATGAAGATGCAATAACTTGGGACAACAAACTACAGCTTCAATATGTCTCAAGTGAACATCTCCCACATAATTTGCCACATCTACTAATGGCTCACAGCAAGATCCATATCCATGAAAAACAAGAACATTATATAAACTGACATGATGACCTAAAACATTTCAAATATGAATTGTATACATGCTGTAATTTTATGCTTAAATAAAAGCCAACATAAAAGATAAAGAGAAACAATTATGAAGAGTCGCATCAAGGGATAAGGTAAAACTAAATAAGTCATATCGAGCAATTTAAAAAGTTGACCTAATTACTTATTAAAAAACAAATTGACCAAATCATTGTTTCAAACCTTGATTGCATTTTGGACACCTTGGACTTCTTCAAATTCAACAAAGGCATAGCAAATGCCAACATCCTGTTAATCCATTGAAATCCAAACATTAGCATGCATACACAATAAGGAACAAGATAAGGAGATCATAAAGTATACTGACCTTGCGGTTTCTTAAGAACACTCCATCTTGCTTGATCTTCCCGAAGTTCTTAAACTCTTGCAAAATATCGAGAGAAGATACAGTAGATGGCAAATTCCTCACATAGACAGACTTTGATTCCCCTGGGAAAGTCAAAATCAAGCTAAATGCTAAAGCACATTCTATCACTGCTGGAACTCAGATGTAGCAATTATTAAGAATAATGATACCCTATTATGCAGTGTACTTGTATTACCTTCTTGAGAAAATCCTTCATCTGCCAGGTCAAGGCTGGCTTCTGGCACAGCTGGGGGCATGGAGATTGACTGCTCAACAGGAGGTTGCCACTCCGAGACGGGTGGTGCACTCTTGGTATAAGATGGCTGGATACGGACTGATGGTGCAGGTCCTTTAGGAGCTCTTAACTATCAATTGCAACGAGTTATTTTTCAAATCATAAACCAAACTCGGACAATGTTGCAGCATTTCCCAAGTGAACAAAAGACGATGTGACAAGACATATGATCTCACTTGTTTTGTTTTTGAAACTGTTTCCTTTTTTTTTCAGTGTCAGTTTATTATTTTCACTGGGTATGTTGTTGTTTTGTGGAAGGGGAGAGGGGGGGTTGCTTATCAATTAAGTACCATGTTCAGGAAGAAAGATAGAGTAAAGCCATGTCCAACCAGGCACTTAATGAATAAAAATCAAGAACAGAAGACCATTGGAAGCCCCTTACATATACGAGGCCTACAGTTAAATTTTAGCAACTGACAAGGGCAAAAAATCAAAACAAAATTGAAAAAGTTCGAACAAAATACTTCTACTAATATTACTCTTTAGTCTTTACTACATATTTCTTTCACCAAGCATAATCTACACGTGGATGAATCTACTTTTCTTCATCTGCTGTCCATGCAAGAAGTTCTCATCTAAAGATGTGTGCCCAATGTACGCACGACACACCAATACTTCAAACTGATCCAGAGGCATATGATAAACAAGTTGCTGTTCAAACCAATGTTTTTTTTTATAGCCGTTGTGTCCGGGCCAGCTTGTGCACACCTCGACTAATTCCACGGGATACATGTCACCTCCCACCAACAACTTGTACCAGGTAACTAGGCTATAACAAATGGGAAGAAATCACCTAGTGTTTCGTCTCTATTGGGATTTGAACCTGAGACCTCATGTTGTTGTTCAAACTAATGTATTAAAAGGGGAAAAGGGTCAAAAATATCCCTCAACTTTGTTTTATTAGTTGACTATACCCTTACCGTTAAATCGAAGTTATTTTTACCCCTGATGTTAGTAATTTCACCATTTATACCCTTCAAGTGGATGGAAAGCCCCAAATTGACTTAAATTAACCCGATTTCAATTAAAATTATCTGATTTCTTCTTTTTAATCCGAACCCGACCCATTAAACCAAATAAATTCATTATCAAATTAAATCTCCAATCCCTTCTCTCAAATCTTCTTCATCTCCTTCCTTTGTTGAAACCCAACATTAATCTGAAAAATGATTTTTGTACCTAAACAATTCTCCTCCACACAACGCACTCTCCTTCCAATTTAATTGTTTAGTGGATTCATGCTATAATTTTTTTCTTCCTTCAACTCTCTTTGCACCAGAACCCTTCACCTTCAAATCTGGGCGCACCAAGTGGTGAAAAATGCAGATCTTTGTGAAGACCCTGACGGGCAAGACTATTACCTTAGAGATAGAGTTATCGGACACCATTGACAATGTTAAAACAAAGATTTATTTTCGCATGTAAGCAGCTTGAGAATGGACGAAAGCTAGTTGACTACGACATCCCGGAGGAGTGGTGGTGATTAGATTTGTCTATTACTTCGTCGTTGTTTCTTTTTCGCTAACAAACTAATTTTTTCCCTAAATTCATCCTATACTCTGCTAATGGGTCTTGTTTGTGACAAGATGTAATGAATTTGAATTATGGGATCGTGTCAGTAGCCTATCAAGTTATGGATTTTGTTAGTAATTTTAGAAGAGAGAAGATGATGAGGATAAATGGATGAACAACGTTGTAAAGAGACGAAGAATAGAGATATGTATTTACTTGAAGTTGGTCGGGTTCGGATTATAAGAAAATCGGGTATTTAATTGAAATCGGGTTAATTTAAGTTAATTTGGGGCCTTCCATCCAATTGAAGGGTATAAATGATGAAATTAGTAACGGCAGGGGTAAAAATAACTTCGATTTAACAGTAAGGGTATAGTCAACTAATAAAACAAAGTTGAGGGGTATTTTTGACCCTTTCCCTATTAAAAGCTCCTAAGATCTAATATTGATACACTTATCTAGTAGGGTTAAATGACCATAACAGGATCTATTACTCATGCATAACGGGACGAAAATGGATCAAGTCGTAAGGTGCACAGAATATGGATGTACTTACAATAGAAGCATAACTAAGCTTTGAAGGCTCTCCAAGAGGTTCTTCTACAGCAGGCTCAGGCTCTGGCACGACCTCTACCACATTATTTGGGAAAGAAGTCTCTTCTTCGAATGACCTTACTTGAGCAGTTTCTTCCCCCAAATGAGTCTCCTCTGGAACATCAGCCTCAGGCTCTGCCTCATCATGCTCATACTCAGACTCATACTCGGCCTCAGCGTCATATAGGTTCTCGTGATCATGCTCTGGATAACTGTACTCTTCAACCGCATCATTTCCTTGTATATTAACTGAATTTACATATTCAGTCGCCTCCACCTCTAAGGCATAGTCATGGGCTGCTAAAATAGTTATAATGAGATGAGCCATACACTTAAATCATCATGTATCAAATATGCTTTTGAGAAAGTCTGCAAAATATCTGAGAGAAAGTTATGCACAAAGGACATGCAACTAAACCAGTATAGAGGACATGCAGTTCTCCCCTACCACACCCTTCGTACAGAAAAGGGAAAGAAAAGGGAGCACCACATGTTCCAATGAAAAAAAATGTAATGCTGGTTCCAAATATCTCTTGGTAAAGTGTAAGGGAACCATAATGGGGTATTACTGAGAGCAAGAAGCTCTTTCCATCCTCGACTTCAATTATCAATACACCAGATAGGAAACTAAGGTCACTGAAAAGTCTTGCATGATCCAGATGGATGTAACAATACCTGGTGGCTCTGCAAGAGGATTAGAGGAAGTTGGCTGAGCATCAAGATTGTTCTGTGAACCTACTGGTGCTTGAACTACTTCACTCCGCTCCTCATTAACAAAATGAAAGACATCATTCAGAACAAAGTAACCCTTCTCCTGAGGTGCAAGTAAAAATGTTTGCACAAAGTTCCTCCACCCATTGATATCCCTCAGCTTGACAGAGCCAGAGGCCACAACAAGAACACCACCATTCCAAGATTCAAGAGAATTTATCGTCTTGATCTTAATTCCAGAGAAACTCATTGACATGATTAGAGTATGAATTTGCTGCAGTGAATACATACACATGATCAGATGCAACAACAAAAACACAAGCTGCACTTTTCCAAACAAGGAAATAAGGTTAACTAGAAACTGAACAGAGTAATACTCATAAGCAACAATTAGGTACTTTCAACAATAAAATTAAATAGGGCAGCAGCTCTCTGTCATATCAGAGAATCAGAATCCTCATAGCTTTCTTCACAATTCTAGTAAGCAAGAATCTGATAGGAAATATGAATAATTCTACTGCAGCCCATTAGGCTTGTTGTGTCAGATCCTTGAAGGCATTCAACCAAAACAGATGAAGCACAGTACAACTCTGTAAAAACATCTACAAGCATTCTTAGGAAAATAAACAGGAGATCCACCTGTCAGTTACATTCCAACTTCTAAGGCAGAGGAATGGTGTAAAAAAGCTTAGTCCTATATTGATTAGGAGAACTGTAGGTTATTAAGTTATTATTCAATCACATTTATGCCGGTTAGAGTGTGTCAGTGAACGGATCTAGAGAACCCCTAATTTGCCCTAAAAGACAAATTATTTTGTATTGGAGAGAGAGAACTCCAATAGAGTCATGGAGAGAGGCTTCAGATAGATGATGCCAACTAGTGCAGGATCAGGCGTAGTTGATTGATCAAATTAGACAACAGCACAATGTCAGTAATGAATAATAGATAAGATGGTGGCACTCTCTAGAGGTATTCAATGAAAATGGTTCACACATTTGCAGCTACCTATGATAAAAGGTAGCTATCAGATAAGATCTAAATGTTTAAACACTTCATTTAATTGATGCTGAAACTTAGGATCTCTCATTCGCTTTCTTCTTGTTTCTCTCAGGGAAGATGAGGGACCTACATTCTACGGGGCTTATCATTGGCAGCCAACCATTGAAAAAGGCATCAACATAAACACAAAAGCCTTCAAGCAAGCAAGATCTAGACATCAAGGTGGGATTACATATGAAGTGCATCATTTCATCATTGGCAATCTACAAAATGCATTTCGTTCTTCACTACGCCTTGTGTGCAGTTAAGAGTTAAGAGTTATCAACAGAATTATATACAGTATAGAATCTATTGAATGACAAACGAGAAATCAAGCAAGTGCAGAGATAACTGGAAACCAGATTAAGTATATTAGCCATTATTTGCTGTGAGCTTTAGAGATCCACTAGTTTCCAAAGCTCCTAACTTGCCCTAAGCAGACAAAAAATTTACTGGTCGTGCCCATGGAATGATATGACCTCAAACAATGATTCAAAATAAGATCTACGATTTCCTGAACCAAAACTGATGGAGGATGAGAGTAAAAGGGATAAAAATTTCCCAATCAATAAAGTGAGGGCTTTCCATTCTCCCCCCTTCCCCTGGCTTTCGATGTAAAAAAATTATCAATCTATGAAAGTGCTCTCCTTCTCACCAGCACTTCCCTTCCTACATCAGCCTTCCCTTTTAAGGATTGGCGATATACAGAATCCATATAACCAACCCTAACTAGTTTGGAATTGATGCATAGTTAATTGATTTTTTTAGTGATGGACATTTATTGATAGATCGTCTCTGATTTTGACAAATGGACAAAGCAAAACACCAAGTGTTTTCCTAAAAGATTAGTATCTTCCTAATCCAATTATTCAACCAACACTGTTGGTATGTTTTAAATTTGTCATAGATAACTATATTAGATCATATCTGGAAACATAATCCAAAATCCAAACTTTTTAGCAACCAAAAACAAAAGAGGGGAGTCTGACCACAAGGGCAGAAGCCGATTCGTTGGAATCACCATCAACTCGAACAATAGTGCTGGCATCAGTATAAAACTGATGAACATAGTCCGGTTGCTGCTGAAGAACCTGATAGTATTGTTGAACAAAGTAGGAACCAACCTGCAAAAACACACAAAAAAAAAATACCCATTTAACATCAATAAAAAAGGAACTCACAAATTAAACTGCATATAATCAGAAAAAAAAACGATAAATTAAAAACCTGAGTGGCACCGATTGGAGCAGAGTATGAGCTCGCCATTATTGTACACACTCAAAAACCCTAGATCAGGAACTCTAGGAACTTTAGGGTTCACAAAAAAGGGCAAATTACTGTTCCAATTCTTAGGAAAAGGTAACTTATATTATAAATATTATACAATAGATTAGGAGTACCGAATCTCCTTTATTAAATAGGAGAATTATTACAGAGTATTGAATTGGGGGGAAAAAAAAGGAAAGAGGGATTTGGGAGGTTTAAGAGATTCTAAGAATCGAAGAGACAGAGAGTGAATAATGGAGGAGCGTATGATAGATCTACGGGAGAGTTAGCAATTTTGTCGGAGTGGGCGTTTGAAGATGAATCAGTGGCATTTTTATATTATCATTTAGAGTAAATAGAGAGAACTGAGAAGTATTGAGAACGTCTTTAAATTGACGGTAAATTATTAGTTTCATCTCAAAATTTTGACAGTCTTAAAAATATCTCTTTATCTTGAGTAATTGAACTTAAATACACTTTTGATCTTGCAATATGAGTGAAATACACTCCTAAATTCTCGTCAAGTTTAGAGATGTTTTCAACACTTGTCTCGACTTTTTATTAAGAGTTTCATGCTCCTAAAAGAGTTCGAGGTCACTTGATATGTCATGTGGTAGTGGTGGCGAGTCTGAATTTTTAATAAGAGGGCTCAAAATCTGAGAAGTAAGCACACGAACAAGTGGAAGGGGGTTCGACATCTATTATACATACCTAAAAAATAATTTTAACGATGTATAAATAATAATATTTTCGCCGAGGGGGTTCAGACCCCCTAGGTATATGCTGCCTCCGCCCATGTGTGGTAGATCGGAGGTGTATATAAGTTTAATTAGTCAAGTTCGAAGATGGAACTAACAATTTGCATCAAGTTTAGGTATTTTCAACACTTCTCTTTTTATAGTGTATATAACTATATAAGTACATATATTATTTTTCTTCTGGGAAAAATTTATAAGAGTAGAATTTCCCGATTTACGTTTGTAACAGTATAGCTCAAAATTTATATTGCAAATGTTTAGTGCAAAACACAATCCAAAAAATAATTAAATGTGTTCGAAATACAATATTATACAAATCTTCATATATATTATTATTTTTTACAAAAAAATTTAGAAAACTTGATATACAATAGTAAACAATATTATAAAGATTTGTATACACCTATATAATAATCTAACCTTTTTTTTAGATACCATAAATCTAAATCTGGTTGAAAAACATGTTGAAAATTGCTGACTATTTGCTCTTACAATTTCACTATAGTGATTGCATGTAAATTTGCATTTTTTTAGAGTTATGGATGAAATTTTATTACGCGCTTCTGTTTGATTTTTTTTAAGGTCAAGAAGAAGTTCTGACCTAACGTCTTATTTGGGCCACATGATGAGTAAGTAATTTGTATGATATACTAGAAAATACGAGCTCAATAATACTTTAATTATGAACAATACTTACCGAAATGGATTTGATACTCTTACCCAACCCACTTCTCATTTTGTAGTGATTCGGCCCATAAATAACTCTATCATAAATTTATTTTCTTTCCAATCTTGTTTTTCTTTAAAAATCAAAACTTGTTATTGAAATTTCAATATTATATCAACATAACATTTTTTTTCAACTTTAGGGATCAAGATTTTAACATCATATTAATTTATTATGTTTATCTAAATCTTTAACGTTGACAACTAACTTGACTCATTAAAATTAGTAGCTCAAAGCGTTAATAAAAAGTTTGTTGCCTATTTCATATTTGCGGTTTATAGTACTAATTTTTTTTAAGAGAGACAAAGCATATAATATAGTAATATAATATTTATATTAACAAGAATTAGTTCAACTTAACAATATACATAAATAAGTGTTTATAATATATTACCTTGAATTATATTGTAAAAGACTTTATTTACTAATAAAAAGTTGTAAATAATTTATTTACTAATAAAAAGTTCTAAATAATTTAACTCAAAGTTCTAAACACAATTTCTGGCCTTCTGCTATTAAAAAGTATGTGGACATTCTTCCTTCCTTTCTCTTTTTTATTTGTTAGTAATTTATTTATTTTTGACAAACTCTCGGTATTATCTAAGAGAAAATAAATTCATAAAAAATAATATTAATTCTTTTGGGCACTTAAAAATTTGAGGGCCTACCACAAAGGTATTACTAGCTTCTACGTAGAGAAAATGGTTGTATGAGTTGTCTCGTATATTAGATATCGATGTTCGTGCTAGCACATGTTCAATATTTTAGTATTTTTTATTTTAATTTATATGATATACGTAGAATTTAGAAAGTTGATTAAATTCAATATGATTTTTAGATATTTTAGTGGTTAATTACTTTTTGTTTGTGCAAATTTATTATGAAGAGGTCCATTAAGATGTCTATAATTAAAATATTTTTCGTCATCAACCGTTGATTTTTTACTCAAAGTAGTTACAAAATATGAACAAATATTACCGACATTCAAAATAATAAAACAATAATTAAAGAATATGAATTTAAAACTAAAAGTCATAGCTAAAACAAATTCCATAATTTCGAAAAAATTACAGTAGAACAAAAGAAGTAATTTTTAAAAATAAAATAAAATTCGAGACACGTTGAAGCAGACACGTCAACGAAGACATGCTTCCTTCAGCGTGAAATCTTGAATTTAAGACTAAAAGTCATAGCTAAAAATGATTACATAATTTCAAAAATATTATACACTGATTAAATTAAAGTAGAACAAAAGAATTTTTATTATTATTTTTTTCAAAACACGCTAAAGCAGGCATGTCAATTTTAAAGTCAATAGCTAAAAAGGATTTCATAATTTCAAAAAAGTTATACACTAATTAAATTAAAGTAGAACAAAATAAATATTTTTTTTTCCGAAACACGCTGAAGCAGATACGTTGTCGATATGATAAAGAGGAAATTCAGCACGAACTCCCTCTTAAATGATAAGAGAAAATTCTTTTATGAGGCAAAACTTTGGGTCTTTTTTTAAAATAAAATAAAATAAAATGAAAGAATGAAAATTGAACAAGCAAGGAAATTCTGATCTATATTTTATTAAAATAGACAAGTTCTTCTATAAATTTATTGCAAAATCGATGAGTTCTCAAAACAATTGACATTTGTAAAATTACTAAATAGGAACAATTTTGTGTTTTCATTTTTTTATTGTTAATTTATTTGGTTATCCTAAATTCTTTCAATGTTCAATACTCTATTTGATACTTATTTACGTTTTTACCAGTAAGTCATAGTAACATATTTGGAACTAAGCCAATGCTAGTATGCAACTTAAAAGCTTAATCAAATTTTTGGAACTAAGACGATGAAACTTTGGTGCTGATACAATATAGTAATAGAATCCTAATTAAATGTTCGGAACAATGAAACTTTGGTGCTACTACAATAGATTCAACTTAGGTACTCTCTACGCTGATAGTATAAAGAATTTTTACACTATCAGTAGTAAGTATATGTTAACATGTTATAGCACGTTACCTGCCTATTTTCCGTGTACGTGAAAATAGGCACAGCCTTCACTTCTTTGATGCCCATGCAACTGAAATAGGACTTCTAACTTTCTGGTATTTATCTCTGGAGTTGATCCACATCAATTGTCCTTCTGCAAAGCTTCTCCTTTGAGTCCCAATTCTCTTCCTTGATATAAACCAAACTCTGTAACTTAAACTTTGATTAACACGTTTAAATACCAGACGTCGCGGTTTAACTCTCACTTTAACTCCTTCTGGTGCCACAATTTCAACTGAGTAGATTGAATTAGGACTCCCCACATTTGTCACTCTCCTTGTGATCATTTTTCTTGTTTTTCCTGCCTTAAAGATTATAGAAATAGAGGGGTAATTGAGGCTAAAACCCCTGTTTTTCTGTAAAACGTTGTGGCAGCTAACATTCTTGTGAGTAATGCTGAAGATTTCTGAGTTTTTGTAACCAATAGTGCAAAGGTGAGTGATATAGTCATATGCATTAATGTCATATATCAATCCGGGATCATCGGATCTTCCAGGATTTACATGTCCAGCTCCTATAGCGAAAAGTCCAGCTGGTGTGTCACCATCCATGATTGGTTTTCCTTGGTGGTTTGTTGTGTCTGCAGTTGTCATTAGCGCGGATTTGATTGCAGCTGGTGACCATTTAGGATGAATTGAATGGAGTAGTGCAGCAATGCCACTAACATGAGGACAAGCCATTGAAGTTCCTGATAAGACAGTGAAGTTTACTCTTCTTGAATCCTCAGCCAGGCCACTAGGGCCTAGATTTTGCGGCCAAGCAGCGATTATGTTGACACCTGGAGCAGAGGCGGATTCAAGATTCTGAGTTATACGAAGATATAGGTTCAAAACATAACATTACACTATTTATTAAAGTTTTTTTCACATGCATATAAAAAGAGCATCCCGTTTTCACGCATGGTCTGGTGAAGGGCTTCGCCCTTAAAGAGTGTGATGTAAGCAGTCTACCCTGATTCAAGCATCAGTGACAGATTCCACGGCTCGAATCCCTAACCTGTTGATCACATTGTTATCTATGATCTAAATAAATAATTGTGGGTTCAATAAAAACTGACCTGGAGCAATCACATCAGGTTTGAGAATTGAAGGATCAGTAAAACTTGGACCCCTTGAAGAAAATTGTGCTACAGCAGGTGCACTAGATTTTCCTATAACTGTTCCTCCAAATATAATTCGAGCTGTTGGTTTTCGCGTTGAGTTCATATAGCTTTGCAACTGAATTGATTCGTCGAAACCAATCAATGTTGCAGGTAGGACATGTACGTCGACAGAATCTTCCTCCATATTTACTGCTGTATTTGCTAGGATCATGGCAACACCACCTGATTCTTTAACAACTTGACCTTTCTCTGCTCTTCCATTAACTCCACGATCACATACAACGATTTTTCCATGGACTTTTGATCTTGGAAGAGACCCTCTTAAGCAAAATTCACTTCCATTATCTCCATCGCTGAGATAAACAATCTCAAGAACTTTCTGAGAATTATGAACTTGTTTCCCTGGGTACAAGGATTCTCCATACACATACTTGCCATTACCTGTTGGAAAATATGAATGAGGGACGCATATAATTTAGGCTGGACACACGCGAAATATCATTTTAAGAAACAAAATGTGACATACCTAGCTGAATTATTGCTGGAAATTTCCTGTCAAGTGTGCTAGCACCAATAGTGGCAATCCAAGGAGCCTCATTTGCTACTGAACTTAGAATTGGACCATTATTTCCTGCAGCACATATAACTGAAATTCCACGCTCCATAGCTCGGAAACTGCCAATAGCAATAGTATCTTCATAAAGTGGAACAGGGAAACCACCAATTGAAAGAGACAATATGTCTACTCCATCTCTAATAGCTACATCCATTGCTGCAAGTATATCAGAACTATAACAACCACTGGACCAACAAACTTTGTATATCGCGATATGAGCACCAGGGGCCATCCCTCGAGCCTCCCCTGGTCCATTTCCAAGCACACTCGCCATTGGAACTGGAGCTCCCCCTGCAGTAGATGCTGTATGTGTACCATGGCCTTGAGAATCTCGAGGTGATACATAATCCTCCATAAAATCTATTGATTTTGATGACTTTGATGCCATCATGTGTCCTATCTGGAAGAACCTTGCACCAATAAGCTTGCGATTGCAACTTGAAGAATTGAAGTTTTTTCCTTCTTGGCAGATACCTTTCCATTTCTTTGGAATAGGAGACATTCCATGATCAACAAAACTTGGACTTTCTGGCCAAATTCCAGTATCAAGAACTCCAATGATCGCGCCTTGACCAAATCCAGACTTTAACCAAGTACCTTATTAGAAAAAAAGAAGATACAAAGACAGTATAAACGCAAGTAAGAAGAAAGGCTCCGAGGCACGGAATCAACTTCCCCTAAGATACAACAACAAGTCCACTATATATTGCAAATTGACTTAACCAAGTAGTTATAGAGATGAAAGAAGGCTATTGACAAACATGTCCCTTAAATTTAAAGCTTAAAAATTCAAGTCTTAAATGAAATACGTAGAAAATATCTATTAGCAGAGTTGAAGGGAACCAATGGGGTTCGGTTGAATCCCCTTCGTTGAAATATTTTTACTTCGAAAACAAGGTAAAGACAAATCCTTTTTGTTATATATGAACTGTTGAATCACATTGACATAAGAAATGACTCCAGTGCAGTTGAGTTGTAAAGGGGGTTTAAGAATTTGCCTTAATTCACAAGTTTAAATCCTACGTGTGACACTCGAGTATTTTTTTCAAATCCCGTTATATAAATTTCTGACTCCGCCACACTTGTCTTTTAATAAATAAAGCCTTATGACTCATTGTTTCCTCAACTTCATATATATTACAAACTGTGTAACATACCTTCCTTCGTAGGACTAAGTCCTAAGAACTTATAAGAATAAGTTGTCTGAACCTCAAGCTTCCTCTCTTGATATATCGATAGCACATTATTCGATTTGTTCAGTGCCTTTAGCTCATTTTCAGATAGAAGAGCTGCAAAACCTTCAAATGCAGAATGGTAAGAGTACAAAAGGCGAGAACTCGAGTTTTCACCTGAGGAAATGAAACTTTCAAGAAATGAAAGGTGCCATTGAAGTTTAGAACTAAAAGGGGTTCTTGTTGATGCATGTTGTGGATGTAATTGTACTATATAAGTTTGCAAATTTTGAGCTTGTAGCAGGGGAATAAAACAGAGTAGAAAACAGAGAAAATAGAATTGGAAATTGAGTTCCATTGAATTATATTTGAAGTAGAATAATGGAATGTTTGTTGAAATAATTTGATGGGGTATTTAAAGGGGTTGAAGAGAATTCAAAATTAGAATTTTGAGACATGTTTGTGAAACAAAAGAAGAAACTCGTGAAATTTAAGAGCTCCTCTTCACGAGGTGCTGATCAAGATTTCAAAAAGTCCAGAAACATTCCCAACTTCTTTTTTTTAAAAAGATCTGGTTTTCTGTTGTATGATGTCCGTATCTGGATTTCGACTAAATTTGAATTCACACAAGATAAAGATTCGTCGAATTCATATAGAGTGCTTAGGGTGAAGATAAAGCACTAGAAATCATATCTTGAATCTAATAAGACTGATTAAAGATAAATGAATACTTACTGATCCACTACATCCTTATTGGTAATAAGTTTGTAGTATATTGGAAAGAAATTTTTAGAACGTGAAGATTTTGTTCATTTAATACTTTCAATTGTTAACATTTTTTTTTTCATGGCACACGCTCCAGTTCGCCGTTGCCTTTTATAAATTGTTACTGCATTTGAGCATTGAATTGAGTCACGCCCAGCTTCTACGTAAAATATTGGCACATCATTTGAGGCTCCTTTTGAAACAAAAATAACTGTATGTAACTGTTCATGACATGTATAATTAACTAACCTAAAAAACAAGATACAGTAATCTGCTATCACATGTTAAAATACACTGATAAATTATGCTATCTTTCCCAGAAAATGAGGGATTAGATAAGCAAAGGGAGAGTGAGAATGATTGAGTTTCAAAAGTTCGAATATCACACAGGAAAGTAAGTGAAACCACTAGTAGACTATTAGAAGAATCTGAGTTTGAATAACAAATAGTATTAAAAAGGATTCATACTAAATCATGACACTAATTACAATTGCATATTCAAGTCATATAAGTTACCAGCCTTAAAACTGCCAATCCCACAAAAAAGGTGGGGATCTTTTTTAGTCTATTTTCTCACTTCTCCGATCATGCTATTGAAAAACTCACTTCATCGATCTATTCAGACCACCAGTTCTTTTCCTATGATAGTATCTATTGGTACATTCAACATTTGGAGGAAAGAACTGTCGATGTAATCATAATCATGCCTGAATAAAGTTGCTCCTTGCCGCCTGAGCACAGCGCCTTCCTATGCTACAACATTTGGTATACTATAACATGCAACAGCAGAAGTTAGTCCAGTAATGTGCCCATGTCGTCTTGCGCTTCTTGTCTGAAATAATTAATAGTTCAAGCACGTCTTTTCTTCAAAATGTACTACTCGTTCTCATAGCTTGAAAGACGAGCATCTGACAAAACAGTGAAAAGTTGTGTATCCACAAAATGCTGCATAACAAGGAAGAGAATAAATCAAAGGAAAGAAATGTTGGGAGTCGATGAGCAGAAAGGGATAGATAAGTTCAGCCATCAGCGACATCGCATTGATGAACTAATAATCTCGACTCAAATAGGACTTGCTAGGTCATTGACTATTCATAGCTATTACGAATAAAAAGCATCATGTATATGGACCAAACTGAAACTAGATTAGGTCACTCCTCATGTATGGAATTTGATATGCAAGGTATGGGGGGAAAATATATTCTTGTTTTTACACAGAGATAGCTGGCATCTTATCCAAGTTATTTTCTAGTATTTTTTATCAACTTATAATATACACCCAACTGAAGTG
>JAJOOS010000417.1:0-69421 GCA_029582725.1 Solanum chiquidenum
TGTGTGTTTTAAAGTTGTTTTAATGAAGTTTGACTGTGTGGATGTAAATAAGTTTTTTATTCCGCACTATTTTCATTATTGAATGCAATGAATGACTATGTGGCTTGTATAAGACCCCTTCGGGGTCGAATACGCCATGTTACGACTAGGGGGTACTCTCGGGTCGTGACACATACCCTTCAAAATGACACATTTTAAGGTTGATTTGTTATCTTAGATACCTTTTTTTTTAAAAAAACATTAGTTTGTCATGCCATTCAAATTTATGCTTTTTGAAATTGATTGGTCATGCAATACAAAATGACACTTTTATTTTATTATTTCAGTCAAATTGACATTTTTTTTATACTCATGATGTTATTATGTTCAAAATGTTGCATTGGTTAATCACCATGTTCACTGTTCATATACGATCAAGTTTACATAACCTATGTTGCATTTATGTTATATTTGTTACTAACATTGTTATTGTAGATTTTGTGGCATATCATTCTTATCAAGTTCAAGTTAGGTCATCTGACTTTAAAGAGACAAGTTGGGTTGTCACCTCCCTCTAAATAGTATGTTAAGTTCAAGTTATGTTGATTGACTTTAAAGAGGCATGTCGGGTTGTCACCTCCCCCTAAGTGGCAAGTTAATTTCAAGATTAGACTGTCTTCCTTTCAAGAGACATGTTAAGTTGTCACCTCAGTCTAATTGGCATATCAAGTTCAATAGACATGTTGGGTTGTCTTCTCCCTCTAAGTGGCATATTATGTTCAAGATTGGATCGTCCATCTTTTTAAGACACATTGGCTTGTCACTTCCATCTAAGTGACATATCAAGTTCAAATTGTGTTGTCTGCCTTTAAAGAGATACGCTGGGTTGTCACCTCCTCCTAAGTGACATGTTAAGTTTAAAATTGGGTCGTCTGCCTTTCAAAAGACATGTTGGGTTTCCACCTCATTAAAAATGAAATTTTATATTCAAGTGGTCATTCAAAGTGATGTATCATATTCAAGTTGGGTTATTTGACTTTCAATAGACATGTTGGATTAACACTTCATTCAAAGTGATCTATTATATTAAAATTGGATTGTATGCCTTTCAAAGAGACACGTTTGGTTGTCACCTCTCTTCAAGTGACATGTTCTAGTCACATTGGATCCTCCACCTTTCAAAGAGATACAGTGAGTTGTCACCTCGTTCAAAGTGACATAATATTTGAAGTTAGTTGTCACCTCATTCAAAGGGACGTACCATATTCAAATTGGGTCGTCTACCTTTCAATACATACATTGGGTTGTCACCTCTCTCTAAGTGACATATGAAGTTCAAGTTGGATAGTCCGCTTTTAATGAGACACGTTGGGTTGTCACCTCCTTCTAAGTGGCATGTTAAGTTAAAGTTGGGTCATCTGCCTTTGAAAAGACAAGTTAAGATGTCACTTAATCCAAAGTGACTTGTTATTCACATCTTCTTTCTTTAAAATATGTACACAACCTTTACTGTGCAATTTGGGCATGTGACTATTTTTAGTTTTCGATCAATCCTTGCCCTTTTGTTTATTATTTTTAGCCCCGCTGACGGGCATAAAGTATTGTTCAAAAGCTCTACTAACATCTCATATCATTTTTCTCAAATTTTATCAGAGCAAATTGGGTTTGTGTCACTACCCAAAAATAGACTTGATAACACTTGTGTATTCCCATTAAGACAAGTCAGCCTCAAACAAATAAAAAT
Source organism: Solanum chiquidenum (assembly GCA_029582725.1). Lineage (NCBI taxonomy): Eukaryota > Viridiplantae > Streptophyta > Magnoliopsida > Solanales > Solanaceae > Solanum > Solanum chiquidenum. Next base: position 1,724 of record JAJOOS010000417.1, read on the forward strand.
AACAAATATGGAAAGATAAAGCAAGAACAAGACAAAAGTGAAAAGCTTATTCTTTCTATTATACCCCAAAACCTGCTTGTCACGTGTACTAGACACTAAAACATTAAGTGTGGAAATGAAATAACTACATGTCACAATGTCCTTGTTTCTCAAATATAACAAAAAGGAAAAGAGGGCTCACCGGGATGACAAACAACTGCCTCCTAAAGTCCTTCAACAAGCCTCAGAATGGAAGAGGAAGAAGAGATATCACATAGTACCGAGTTCAAAACCTACACAAGTGTAGAAGAAAGGAGTGAGTACCAAATAACATGGCACTCAACAAGCAACCTAATACCAAGACAAACTACCTAGAAGTCGAATACTTCTTTCATCCCAATTGATTCTTCTCAACTACTTTAACGACCCAAGGTAGCCCCTAGGCGTAACAAGGCGTATAAGACCCCAAGAAGTCCCATACAAGCCACTTAACTTTCATCATAAAAGAAATATAATAAAGAGATTGAAAGATAGTTTCAATATATCAAAGTTTTATTGAGAAAAACAGAAATCTAAACATCATCTCAAAGCCATATAGTACATAACAATGAATCTGGGAAAAGTCCGTACATCATGTTGGAAAATAGAAAGTAAGGACAGATTGAAAATAATAAATATCCGGTCCTTTGAAGCATGAGGATCACCAAAGATAGAAATCTCCTAAAGGAACTCTAGACACAAAACTGGGAACCCTGTGTCATGTCCCGAGCCTACACCCTGGGAGGAACTGACACTCGAGAACTATTGCTGGCCCCAAGCGAACCCTTGGCTTGGCTTAAATTTTAGCGGAAGACTTTACTCAACAATAGAAAGTACTGAAATACAATCATAACTAAAATGTCTCAATGAATAACTTAGAATGTTTCAAAGATAAACATTCATCTGGGCAAAATGGCAACTCAAGTCTCAACATAATTGAAAGGAAATGCAAAGACTCATGAACTAACAATAACTAACTGTCTATGAAGCCTCTAACAATTGAGATGGATGTCGGGACAAGACCCACAACATCCTAATGAACTAGAATAAGTAAGCAATAAAAAGGGATCCTCCAGAAGCAAGGAGGCTCACCAACAACTCTGAAGCTCAACTGAATCAATGAAGCATTGGATGCTGATCCTGGTTACCTGTATCTGCATCATAAAAAGATGCAGGCCAAAAGGTATCAGTACATTGAATGTACGAGCATGCGACGGGAACTCTAAATCAAGACATACGCTTGAAAGGAACTGAAGGAACATACCTGGTCTCAACTCAACTTAACTCATTTCAATATAAGTAATGATATATATGTAGTATAAACAAAAGCTTGTAAAACATGTGTATAACATCTCTGGGTATTGAAATATACAATAGTAGCTCAATTTGTATGTAAGGATACAACTTAAACTCTGTTTGTATATAAAAATACAAATAAATCTGTGTATATAAAAATACAAATAACTCTATGTATATAAAAATACAAAATATCTCTGTGGAAGTTTCTCTAACCGATAACCATCACTTAAGAGCTATGTGATGATCCAACATTTTGCCTCATGCTGCCAGGGCCATCCTATACCTTGCCGGGGGTAAAGAACCTAACTACTAAGTGGATCCACTAGTCTATGCTAAAAAATACTAAGGAATCATCTAAAAAGTATGACCCATTTCTACCCATGTTGGCTACATGATTTATGGAGACCTTGAGTTATCTGAACTCAACTTGTCCCCAAATCGATGCTTAATACTACTCCCAAAAAGTAACTAGCTCATATGTTTTAAAAAATAACTCTTTTTGTGATTTGAGATAATGTCTCAAAAACTATCCTAAAGGCTCTCTTGGAAATCAGTGTTTCCTCTCTTGTTTAAATGTGAAAACATTTACAGGCTCTTTTGGAAATCGGTGTTTCCTTCCTTGTTTAAATGTGAAAACATTTACTCTTTGGGAATACATAGTTTCCATATACTCTTTTGAATAAAACCAATGTTAATCTTCTCAAATCAAAAGTCAAGTCTTAAAACAAGTTTAAAGCATTTGCAAAAGACTTCTTAAAAAGACTCTAAGAACTCTCTAGACTTGGGTCTTAACATTCCTTGAATTTAAATTTATGTATTCAAGGTTATGATTCATGTTTATGGATTATATCATGATGTTTATACATACCTTAGAGTGTAGAAATCAATTATAAATCATATGTACGATTCAAGGAAACTCAAAAGCAAAGAAGTAGGAAAGGGTAGAGGACTTGGTGATCCTGGAGTACCTAGTGGCATCGGGCTCCAGAGCCTGAACTACAGAAACTGGGTGTAACATCTCGCTATTTTGAAAGAACTAGAATGAGTTAGAATTGGAAATAGTAATTTTAGGAAAGAATGAAACTTTGGAAAATTGGATAAGTTATGCTAAGTATGGGTTTTTGGTCAAATTCAAACGACCATAAATCCTAGCTCAGGATGAGTTATGTGTGCTTCTAGATATCTTAGGAAATATCTTGGAATAAGCTTTCCAACGCCACCGAGTTTGCGCGATTCTGAGTCCGTATGAGTGAGATATGCCCATTGGAAGTTGGGCTGTTTAAACAAGGAAAGTGTAATCCGGATTTTTGAAGGGTAGTTTGGTCTTTTCCTTACCAAATTACTTTATTTCGTTTTTAGGAGTTTAATTGGGGGCTAAACTGAACGTGGTCAGTTTACACTTTTGAAAACTAAGTTAGGTTTTTGAGAGAAGATGAGAAAAGAGGAGAAGGAGCAAAAATGGTAAAGTTCTTCAAGGATTGCTTGTGGATTTCGTCAAGGGGTGATCCCTATGAGGTATGTGAGACTTTCATAATGTTGGGTTTGTTCACCCACGTACTAAACATGTTTAATTCAGCGTGAATTCGTTCTTAAAAGATTGGAAGTTGAATGTTCTTGATGGGTATTTTTGAATTGCTTTCGTTCTTGAATTTGGGTTGAGATTAAGGAGTTTCTTGATATTGAAGTGTTGATTCCTTGAGTTGTTTGAGTTAGATTTTTGTGTATATGTCTTGGGTATCTCATTCTAAAGTGAATTTGAGAAAAGGGATTGACTTTAGTCGAATTTAGTTCAGAAAATGAGTTGAAAAGTTCATCGGGTTTGCCTGAGGAGGGGCTGTCTCGACACACCCCCATAGCGCAAGGAAGGTTGGGGCAGCGAGCTAGCAGTGTGCCATTTTTAATGCCCAGTAACTTGGGGGTTAGTATGGCGCATGAGGAACGCGCCCAAGTTGTTTGCTTCCACCAGTTTTTCGTCGTTTTACCTGTCTAAGTCCTTCTAAAGTGTACTAACACTTCCTATTGATTCTAAGTACTCTAAATTACTTCTAAACACATAAGAATCCATAAATTCAAATTCAAGGAAAGTTAAGAGCGAAGTCTAGAAAGTTAATTGAGTCTTTTCGAGAAGTCTTTTGCAAATGTTTTAAACTTGTATTAAGACTTGAGTTTGAGTTGAGTAAGAGTAACAAATGAAGTTCATTTCTTCAAAAGAGTATATGGGAACTAAGTATTCCCAAGAGTTGAAATGTTTTCACATTTGAATAGTAAAGGGAACACCGATTTCCAAGAGAGCTTTTAAGCTAAGTTTTGAGTAATTATCTCAAACCAAAGAAAGAAGTTTCATTTTAAAAACCTATGAGCTAAGTCTATTTCTGGGAGTAATATTGAGCACCGATATGAGGATACGAGTTCATAATAACTCAAGTATCCATAAACCATGTAGCCATCATAGGCAGTAAAGGATCATACTTTTTAAATGATTGCTTAAGTACTTTTTAGCATAGCCTAGTGGATGCACTTAGTTAAGGCATTATATATGACGACAAAGTATAAGACAATTTTGGCAGTGTGGACAATCGTTGTATCATCACTTAGGCTCATAGTGGTAGTTGTCGGTTAGAGAAACTCGCACACTATTATATTAGTTTATATATAAACTAAGTTGTTATTGCATTTCTTTAACAAATTGAGTTGCTACTGTTGTTTTAAATGCTTTGTATAACTGCACCATTATTGTTGTGTACTTTGCATTGAGTTGAGTTATTCATGAGTTGAGTAAAGCCAAGTTAAGTGTTCCTTTAAGATTCCTTTCAATCTTATGTTATGTTTAGTTTTTCCCTCGCATACTCGTACATTCCATGTACTAATGCCATTTGACCTGCATCATTTTATGATGCAGACACAGGTAATCAGGATCAACATCCAGGGCCCTGTTGATCCAGTTGAGCACCTAGAGTCAGTTGTTGAGCCTCCTCGCTTTCGGAGGACCCTTTTTATTACTTTTAGTAGGTTTAGTTCATTAGGTTGCCGTGGGTCTTGTCCCAACATCCATTTCAGTTGTTTAGAGGCTTCATAGACAGTCAAATATTAGTTCTTAAGTTTTCTATCTCCTATTTTATTGGTTGAGACTTGAAATTCCATTTTGGCTAAGTTTAATATTTCTTAAAGACATTTGCATGAGTATCCTTTGAGACTATTTCTTGTGTTTAAGTCTTTCGCTTAGTAAGTAAGCAAGACCAAGGGTTCGCTTGTGGCCAACAATGGTTCTCGAGTGCCGACCATGTCCAAGGCATAAGCTCGAGGCGTGACAAGCTTGGTATCAGAGCATAGAGTTCAAGAGTCCTAAAGAGTATATGTAGCCGTGTCTGTAGAGTCCTAGTTATCAGTGTAAAGCGCGCCACATTTATAATTAGGAGGCTGCGACACTTAGGAAATTATGTCACTTCTTTCACAGTCATTTTGTGCGATATAGTTAATCTCTATAAAGTCTCTTTATAATTAATGATTGCGCGTGTTTTTTAGTTAATCATGCCTCTACAAAGAGTTGTTCGAGGTCGTCCTGCTTGGAGGAATGTTGAGGACCAAGGGGTACCAAATGCACCAGAAGTGAAACCTCAAGGAGAAGTTATGAATGTTGAGTTCAGGGAAATGATTTGAATGTTAAGCCAAGATGTGACTAACCAGGTTGGGCAACAAAGAGGAGCTAGACATGAAGTGGCTGATACTTCGAGGATTCGAGAGTTCTTGAAGATGAATCCTCCAAGTTTCACTAGTTTAAGCACTATTGATGATCCATATAATTTTATTGAGGAGCTGCAAAAGGTGTTTGAGGTCATGCACGTTGCTGATGCTGATCGAGTGAACTAGATGCATATCAACTGAAGAATGTTTCTAGGACTTGGTTTGACCATTGGAAGAAGGGTAGAGCTGAGGGAGCACCACCTGCGAGTTGGGCTTGTTTTGAGGAGGCCTTCTTGGGGTATTTCTTTCCCCGATAAATGAAAGAGGCTAAGGTATGAGAGTTCCTCACATTTAAGAAGGATTCTTTGAGCGTTAATGAGTATGTGTTGAAGTTCACCCAACTATCCCGTTATACTCAGTTGATGGTTGCGGACATGAGGAGTAGAATGAGTCTGTTTGTTGTTGGGATGTCTCGTCTGTCGCGTAAGGAAGGTGAGGGTGCGATGCTAATAACTGACATGGATATAGCAAGGTTGATGGTCTATCGCGTAAGGAAGGTGAGGGTGCGATGCTAATAACTGACATGGATATAGCAAGGTTGATGGTCTATGTGCAGCGGGTTGAGGAAGATAAGTTGAGGGATAGGGAGGAATTCAAAAATAAAAAGGCTAAGACGTCAGGAATGAGATCGGGCAGCAAAGAAATAATGCGTACGGGTCTTCTTTCCAACAAAAGCAAAAGGGACCTGCTTCATTATCTGCTAGTGCACCTGCACCCAAAAACAAAGGTGAGTTCAATAGTCAGAATTCGAAGCACTTCAGGGGTAGACCTCCTCAATCTCAGGGTAGTGTGGCACAAAGAGGTAACTGGGATCCTGCATGTGCTAAATGTGGTAGAACCCGCCCAGTTAAGTGTCACGATGGCTCCACAGGTTGTTTCAAGTGTGGACAAGAGGGTCACTTCATGAAAGAGTGCCCTAAGAACCACCAAGGTAATGGGAATCAGGGTAATAGAGTCCAATCTTCATCAGTTGCTCCACCAGACAGGGCTGCACCTAAAGGATCTACTTCTGGTACTGGTGGAGGAGCAAATCTCCTATATGCTATCACCAGTCATCAAGAGCAAGAGAATTCTCCAAATGTTGTCACTGGTATGATCAAAGTATTTTCTCTTGATGTTTATGCTTTGCTAGACCCAGGAGCAAGTTTATCTTTTGTGACTCCTTATGTTGCAAATAATTTAATTGTTCTTCCTGAGTAACTTTGTGAACCCTTTTGTATTTCTACACCTGTTGGGGAGTCCATTCTAGCTGAGCGAGTATATTGTGATTGTGTCATTTCCATCAATCACAAGAACACCATGACTGCTTTAGTTAGACATGGTAGATTGTGATGTCATTCTTGGTATGGACTGACTTTATGCCTGTTATGCCTCTATTGATTGTAGAACTCGAGTTGTCAAGTTCCAAATTCCTAATGAGCCAGTCATAAAGTGGATTTGTAGTTCAATAGTGCCTAAGGGTCATTTCACTTCATACCTTAAGGTGAGAAAGTTAGTTTCCAAGGGTTGTGTCTATCACTTACTCAGAGTTAATGACTCTAGTGTTTAGATACCTCCTATTGAGTCAGTTCCAATTGTGAGTGAGTTTGTAGAAGTCTTTCCTGATGATCTACCCGGAGTCCCTCTTGAGAGAGAAATAGACTTCGGCACATACATTCTTCCCGATACTCATCCTATCTCTATTTCGCCATATAGAATGGCACCAATAGAGTTGAAAGAGCTTAAAGAACAGTTGAAATATATCCTTGATAAGGGTTTTATTCGACCAAGTGTCTCACCTTGGGGTGCTCCGATCTTATTTATGAGAAAGAAAGATTGTTCCCTTAGGATGTGTATAGATTACCGCTATTTGAACAAGGTTACCATAAATAATAAGTATCCGCTTTCGAGAATTGATGATTTATTTGATCAACTTCATGGTTCTTATGGTTTTTCTAAGATAGACCTCAGATCTGGCTACCATAATTTGAAAGTAAGGGAATATGATATTCCAAAGACAACATTGAGGACCCGTTATGGTCATTATGAGTTCTTAGTTATGTCCTTTGGTTTTACCAATGCACCTGCAACATTCATGGACCTTATAAATAGAGTATTCTAACCTTATTTATATATCTTTGTTATCGTATTCATTGATGACATACTAATCTATTCAAGAAATGAAGAAGATCATGCGAGTCATCTCAGAATATTTCTCTAGACTCTAAAGGATAGGGATTTGTATGCTAAGTTCTCAAAATGTGAGTTTGGGCTTGAGTCTGTGGCATTCTTAGGCCACATTATTTCTGGTGATGGAATTAGAGTTGATACCCAGAAAATAGAGGCAATGCAGAATTGGCCTAAATCCATATCTCTAACCGATATTAGGAGTTTCTTAGGATTGGATGGATATTATAAAAGGTTCGTGGAGGGGTTATCATCTATTTCATTCCCTTTGACCAAGTTGACTCAGAAAACAGTGAAATTTCAATGGTCTGAAGTTTGTGAGAAAAGCTTTTAGGAATTGAAAAAGAGGTTGACTACTGCCCCAGTATTGACCTTACCAGAAGGTACTCAAGGTTTTAATGTGTATTGTGCTGCGTCTAGAGTTGGTTTGGGTTATGTATTAATGTAGAATGACAAAGTTATAGCTTGTGCCGCCAGACAGTTGAAAGTTCATGAGAAGAATTACGCATCCCATGATCTAGAATTGGCCGCCGTGGTTTTTGCTTCGAAGATATAGCGTCATTATTTGTACAGTGTTCATGTTGATGTATTCACTGATCACAAGAATCTTCAATATGTGTTTAGTCACAAGGAGCTTAATCTAAGACAAATGAGGTGGTTAGAATTACTCAATGATTATGACACGAGTATTCTTTACCACCCAGGTAAGCCTAATGTTGTTTCTGATGCCTTGAGCAGGTTATCTATGGGTAGTACCACCCATTTCGAGGAAGAAAAGAAAGAGCTACCAAAAGATGTGTACAGACTTGCACGACTAGGCATTCGACTAATGGATTCCACAGAAGGAGGAGTAGTGGTGATGAACGAGGATGAATCATCAGTAGTGTCAGAAGTAAAAGAGAAGCAACACCAAGATCCTATTTTGCTTGAATTGAAGGCAAATGTTCATAAGCAAAAAGTAATAGTTTTTGAACAAGGGGAAGATGGTGTGTTGAGATATCAAGGCAGATTGTGTGTACCAAGGGTGGATGAACTCCAACAGAGGATCATGGAAGAAGCTCATAGGTCTATATATTCCATTCATCCGGGTTCCACAAAGATGTATCGTGACTTTAGAGAGGTTTATTGGTGGAGTGGTATGAAAAAGGGAATTGCAGAGTTTGTTGCTAAGTGTCTGAATCGCCAACAAGTTAAAGTAGAGCATAAAATTCCAGGTGGTTTGGCTCAAAATATAGAACTTCCAGAATGGAAGTGGGAGATGATTAATATGGATTTCATCACAGGTTTACCAAGGTCTCGTAGGCAATATGATTCTATTTGGGTGATTGTTGATAGAATTACAAAATCAGCCCACTTTTTGCCGGTAAAGACCACCTATTCAACAGAAGATTATGCTAACTTGTATATTCAAGAGGTGGTAAGACTTCATGGGGTTTCGATCTCCATTATTCTAGACAGAGGTGCGCAATTTACTGCACAGTTTTGTAAGTCATTCCAAAAAGGCTTGAGTTCAAAGGTGAACTTAAGTACTGCTTTTCATTCTTAGATAGATTGTCAAGAAGAGTAAACTATTCATACTTTAGAAGATATGTTGAGGGCCTGTGTGATTGATTTCAAGGGAAATTGGGATGATCACCTACCTCTCATTGAGTTTGCTTACACCAATAGTTACCACTCTAGCACCCAGATGGCTCCTTATGAAGCTCTTTATGGGAGAAGGTGCCGATCTCCTATTGGATGGTTTGAAGTTGGTGAAGCAGGGTTGATAGGACCAGATTTAGTCCATCAAGCTATGGAAAAAGTGAAAGTGATTCAAGAGAGGTTGAAAACAGTGCAGAGTCGTTAGAAATCCTACACTGATGTTAGGAGAAGGGAGTTAGAGTTTGAAGTAGATGATTGGGAATACTTGAAAGTTTCACCCATGAAGGGTGTTATGAGATTTGGTCAGAAGGGGAAGCTTAGTCCCCGGTATATTGGTCCTTACAGAATATCCAAGAGGATTGGCAATGTATCTTATTAGTTAGAGCTACCACAAGGGTTAGCAGCAGTTTATCCGATATTTCATATTTCCATGTTTAAGAAGCGCATGGGAGATCCTTCACTTATCATACCAACTAATATTGGGATCTAGGATAGCTTATCTTATGAGGAGATTTCGGTTCAGATTCTAGATCGTCAAGTTCGCAAGTGGAGGACTAAGGAAGTAGCATCAGTTAACATTCTTTGGATGAACCAGTTTGTTGAGGAAGCTACTTGGGAAGCTGAAGAGCATATAAAGAGGAGGTATGCACATCTCTTTAAGACCGGAGAAATTCCAAATCAAGGTACAAATTCTCTTCTTAGTACTCTTTAATTTATAAGTTGGCATGTTGTATTTGCATTGTTTGTTGGGTGTTTGAACTGAATGTTAGATGTTACACCCTTAGCCTACTAAGAGTACTCTCATTTGAGGATGAATGTTTCCAAGGGGGAGATATTGTAACATCTCGCTATTTTGAAAGAACTAGAAAGAGTTAGAATTGGAAATAGTTATTTTAGGAAAGAATGAAAATCTGGAAAAATTAATTAAATTATGTTAAGTATGGGTTTTGGTCAACTTCAAATGACCATAAATCCTAGATCATGATGAGTTAGGTGTGCTTCCAGATATCGTAGGAAAGATCTTGGAATAATCTTTCCAACGCCGCTGAGTTTGCGCGATTTCGAGTCTGTTCAAATAAGAAAAGTGTAATCCAAATTTTTGAAGGGTAGTTTGGTCTTTTCCTTACCAAATTACTTTATTTCATTTTTAGGAGTTTAATTAGGGTCTAAACTGAACTTGTCTAGTTTACCCTTTTGAAAACTAAGTTAGGGTTTTGAGAGAAGGGGAGAAAAGAGGAGAAGGAGCAAAAATCATCAAGTTCTTCAAGAATTGCTTGTGGATTTCATCAAGGGGTGATCCCTACGAGGTATGTGAAACTTTCATCAAGTTGGGTTCGTTCACCAATGTGGCAAACATGTTTAATTCAGCATGAATTCATTATAAAAAGTTTGGAAGTTGAATGTTCTTGATGGGTGTTCTTGAATTGCTTTCGTTCTTTAATTTCGGTTTAGATTAAGGAGTTTCTTGATAATAAAGTGTTGATTCTTTGAGTTGTTTAATTTAGAGTTTTGTGTATATGTCTTGGGTATCTAATTCTGAAGTGAATTTGAGAAAAGGGATCGAGTTTAGTCGAATTTAGATCAGAAAACGAATAGGAAAGTTTGTCGGGTTTGTGTGGGGAGGGGCTGGCGCGATGCGCCCCCATAGCGCCAAGAAGGCTGGGGCAGCGCGCAGTGCGCCATTTTGGAGCCCCAGTCACTTGGGTGCTGGCGCGGGGCACCAGGAACGCACCCGAGTCGTCTGCTTCGACCCGTTTTTCATCGTATAGCCTGTCTAAGTCCTTCTAAAGTGTACTAACACTTCCTGTTGATTCTAACTACTTTAAATGACTTCTAAAAACTTAGAAATCATTCATAAACTTGAATCATAACCTTGAATCCATAAATTCAAATTCAAAAAAAGTTAAGAGCCAAGTCTAGAAAGTTCATTGAGTCTTTTCGAGAAGTCTTTTGGAAATGTTTTAAACTTGTTTTAAGACTTGAGTTTGAGTTGAGTAAGAGTAAGAAATGAAGTTCATTTCTTCAAAAGAGTATATCGGAACTAAGTATTCCCAAGAGGTGAAATGTTTTCACATTTAAATAAGAAAGGGAACACCGTTTTCCAAGAGAGCTTTTAAGCTAAGTTTTGAGTAATTATCTCAAACTAAAGAAAGAAGTTTTGTCTTAAAAACATATGAGCTAAGTCTATTTTTGGGAGTAGTATTGAGCACCTATATGGGGATGCGAATTCATAATAACTCAAGTCTCCATAAACCATGTAGCCATCATGGGTAGTAAAATATCATACATTTTAGATGATTCCTTAAGTGCTTTTTATCATTGACTAGTGGATCCACTTAGTTAAGGAGGACAGTTCTGGCAGCGTGGGCAAGACGTTGTATCATCACTTAGGCTCATAGTGGTTGTTGTCGGTTAGAAAAACTCCCATAATATTGTATTACTTTATATGTAAACTGAGTTGTTATTGCATTTCTTTAACAAATTGAGTTGCTACTACTGTTTTAAATGCTTTGTATAACTGCACCATTATTGTTGTGTACATTGCATTGAGTTGAGTTATTCATGAGTTTAGTAAAGCCAAGGTAAGTTTTCCTTTCAGATTCCTTTCAAGCTTATGTTATGTTTAGTTTTCTCCTCGCATACTCGTACATTCCATATACTGATGCCATTTGGCCTGCATCATTTTATGATGCAGACACAGGTAATCAAGATCAGCATCCAGGGCCCCATTGATCCAGTTGAGCACTCAGAGTTAGTTGGTGAGCCTCCTCACTTTTGGAGGACCCCTTTTATTGTTTTTAGTAGTTTTAGTTCATTAGGATATCGTGGGTCTTGTCCCGACATCCATCTCAGTTGTTTAGAGGCTTCATAGACAGTCAAATGTTAGTTCTTGAGTTTTCTATCTCCAGTTTTATTGGTTGAGACTTGAATTGCTATTTTGGCTAAGTTTAATATTTCTTAAAGACATTTGCATGAGTATCATTTGAGACAATTTCTTGTGTTTAAGTCTTCCACTGAGTAAGCAAGCCAGGACAAGGGTTCGCTTGGGGCCAGCAATGGTTCTTGAGTGCCGGCCACGTCCAGGGTGTAGGCTCGGGCATGACACTGCGTTGGGGCGCTCTGAGTGGCACTGCGAGCCAGAGCCCAAACTTCAGACCCAGATGTGGGCGCTTTGAGTGGCGCGGTGCCCCACGCCTTTTCCCCAGATTTTTCACGAATTTTCTTGTTAATTTTTCGAACCTAATTCATCTAGATTCGAATACCCAACAAAAGTATACAAGAATTTACTAAAAAACAACCTCAAATCATAGGAAAATAACTTAAGAACTGCTCAACAACTAAAAAATCAAGAACCCAATAGAAACTTCAACAAAATCCATCAAGAACTCAATTACTGTACTTTCAAAAATGTAAATAAGCTGAAATAATTCATGATTGGAGCATGGGTGAACGAACCCAATGCTATGTGATCTCACATACCTCGTAGGGATTAACCCTTGGTGAAATCCGCAAACGAAACCTCAAGAACGATGATGAACCTTGGATTTTCTCCTCTTTTCTCTTCTCCCAAAGCCCTAGCATAATTTTTAAAGCGTAAACTGAACAATATCAGTTTAGGCCCCAATTAATTTACTAAAAACGAATTACACAAATTGGGTAGGGAAAAGACAAATATACCCCTTTAAAATCCGGTAAACTTTCCTTATCTTGACAGTCCAACTTTGAACGTGCATATCACCCTTATACAATCTCGAAAATTAGAAAACTTAGTGACCTTGGAAAGATAATTCAAAGACCTTTCATTTAATATCTTATGGCACTCCTAACTCATCTTGTACCGAGATTTATGATCGTTTGAACTCAACCCAAAACTTATACTAGCAAAACTTGCCAAACTTTCCGAATTTGATATTTCCAAAAAAATAGATTTTCTTTCTAATTCTAGTTCTTTTAAATAGCGAGGTGTTACAATATCTCCCCCTTGGGAACATTCATCCTTGAATGAGATTACTCTTAGTAGGCTAAGGGCGTAACATCTAACATTTATCTCAAACACCCAACAAGCAAATCTAACACATTCATTATATATATTAAAGTGTACTAAGAAGAGATTTAGCACCTTGATCTGGAATTTCTCTTGGCTCAAAGATATGTGTGTATCTCTTCTTCATATCCTCCTTAGCTTCCCAAGTAGCTTCCTCAACAAACTGATTTCTCCACAGAACTTTGACTGATGCTACCCTCTTGGTTCTCAACTTGAGAACCTGGAGGTCTAGAATTTGAACAAGAATCTCCTCATAAGACAAGCTATCCTTGATACCAATATCTTTGGTTGGTATAATCAGTGAAGGATCGCCCATAAACTTTTTCAACATGAAAATATGAAACACTGGATGAACTGTTGCTAACCCTTGCATTAGCTCCAACTCATAAACTACAGTACCAATCCTCTTGGATATTCTGTAAGGACCAATATACCTAGGACTAAGCTTCACCTTTTTATAAAACCTCATAACACTCTTCATGGGTGAAATCTTCAAGTATACCCAATCATCTATTTCAAACTCTAAGTCCCTTCTCCTAACATCAATGTAGGATTTATGACGACTTTGCGCTGTTTTCAACCTTTCTTGAATAATTTTCACTTTCTCTATAGCTTGATGAACTTAGTTTGGTCCTTTCAACCAAACTTCACTAACCTCAAACTATCCAATAGGAGATCTACAACGCCTCCCATAAAGAGCCTCATACAGAGCCATTTGGATGCTAGAGTGGTAACTATTATTATACGCAAACTCAATGAGAAGTAGGTAATTATCCCAATTACCCTTGAAATCAATCACACAAGCCCTCAACATATCTTCTAAAGTCTGAATAGTGAATTCTGCTTGACCATCTGTCAGAGGATGGAAAGCAGTACATAAGTTCACCTTTGAACCCAAGACTTTCTGGAAAGACTTCCAAAATTGTGCACCTCTATCTGAATTAATGGAAACTGGAACTTCATGAAGTCTTACTACTTCTTTAATGTATAACTTGGCATAATCCTCTGCTGAATGGGTAGTCTTTACCGGCAAAAAGTGGGTTGATTTTGTCATTCGATCCATAATATCCCAAATAGAATCATGTTGCATGTGAGACCGTGGCAAATCAATAATGAAATCCATATTGATCATCTCCCACTTCCATTCCGGAGTTCTATATTCTGAGCCATACCATCGGGCCTTTGGTGCTCTACTTTAACCTATTTACAATTCAGGCATTTAGCAACGAACTCAGCAATACCTTTCCTTATACTATTCCACCAATATAATTCTCTCACGTCACGATACATGATGAGTCCATAATTTGGACTCATTTGGCTTAATTCTAATAGATTTAGTGTCCTCAAATGCATATTTTGTCTCAATAACTGATATAAATCCTTGAATTTTAGGTATTTGAACTTAGGGACAAAACATGAACACTATTAAGCAAAAAGGAACAAGGCAGATGAAAGAATGAAGAAAAGAAGGCATGAGGATCGCCTAAACCATTGGGCGAGTTGCCGAATGGCCTTGGTCTAGCCTAATCTTACAGTGTGCCAAGCCCTAAAGGAGAAAATCAAGTCGGCGATAGAAAGAAGCAGTCGGCGAGTCACCGAACAATTCTGTGATGCAGTGCTATATAACCTAAAGTTACAAAACTTGAATTTACTGAAGGCCAATGCAAAAAGGCGATGAACGAGACAAAAAGGTGGATCGTCAAGTGGATGAGCAATCCCGACTAACTGCGCCGAGTGGACCTTCGCATCACACTTTTTGACAACTATAAATACTTATTTGAATTTTTAGTTTAAAAAAGCAGTTTATGAAATTTCAGAATTACTCAGTTGTAGAACTTAGTTTTTGGAGACATTTTTCCCTTAGCTTTGGAGATTTTGAAAATCCCCATTTTGAAGAAATTGGAAGTGGGTATTGAAGATTCTTCATCTTAGACGTGTGTAAAGACCATACCAATTATATCCACTTGATGGAAACACTTTTAGGTATCAATTTTTCTATCTTTACAATGTTTAGCTAAAACCCCAATTCTTGGGGTGTGATTATGTGAATATGGGTTGAATTTACTGCTGGGTATTGCTAATTGATAGTTCATTTGCTGTAAAAAGGTGATTTTGTTCAGTTGTTGTATTTGAATTTAATGGAGTTTTAGTTGCAAATACAATTTAAATTTGTGTTTTTGGCTTGCTCGAGAGAGAGGTTTTAAAACCAAAACTACTGAATCGATGGTCTGTGGTTATTGGGTTGTCGTCGGTTCAGCTCAAGAGAGTGAATCCTAAGCCCTCTCCCACACATTCAGCTTGAGAGAGTGAATGGACTAAGGCGAAGGCTGTGCTTCATTGCTGCTTATTGGTGTTCGAGAGAAACCAATTTGATTCAAGGTCAATTGTTCGAGAGAAAGTTTACCCCCACTATAGTCTAACTTAGTTACCAATTTACAGCGATTTACTATCAATAGCAATTACCCGGTTGTTTACCTTAGCCCATAATCCTATCACATCCAAAGAATCCCATCTCCATATTTGTATTTTCGTTTTAAGTTGTCGTTTTAGTTGATAATTGATTACAAAACCCCCTTTTGACATTTGACACTAGTGTCACCCTTTAATTTATCATGTTTTTCTTCGTAAATGTTTATAGATATAATTGACTTGAACACATTTATGCTTTTCTATTGATTCTCAATTACGAACCGCTCCATTGGGACTCGACCCCAACTCACTAGTTGGGTTATATTACTACTCACGATTGTTGGCACTTGAACTGGAAGTAGTGTCCTGATACGTGAAATCAATACATCTTGGTAGAACCCGGATGGATAAAATATATGAGCTATAAGCTTCCTCCATGATCCTCTCTTGAAGTTCATCCACCCTTGGTACACACAATCTATATTGATACCTCAATACACCATCTCCCCCTTGTTCAAAAGCCATTAATTTTTGCTTATGAACATTTACCTTCAATTCAAACAAAATAGGATCTTGGTCTTGTTTCTCTTTCACTTCTGACACTAATGATGATTCAGCCCCATTCATCACCACTAATCCTCTTTTGGCGGATTCCATTAGTTGAACTCCTAATCTTGCAAGTCTGTGCACATCTTTTTCTAACTCTCTCTTTTCTTTCTCAACATGGGCGGTACTACCCATAGACAACTTGCTTAAGGCATCAACAACCACATTAGCCTTACTTGGGTGATATAAAATACTCATGTCATAATACTTGAGTAACTCTAACCACCTTCTCTGTTTGAGATTAAGCTCTTTCTGACTGAACACAAACTGAAGAATCTTCTGATTGGTGAAGATATCCACATGAACACCATAAAGATAGTGACTCCATAAGTTCAAAGCAAATACTATGGTAGGCAACTCTAGATCATGGGTTGGGTAATTCTTCTCGTGAATTTTCAGATGTCTGGAGGCATACGCTATAACTTTACCATTATTCATTAACACACAACCCAATCCAACTCTAGACGCATCACAATATACCATATAGCCTTGCATTCCTTCTGGTAAGGTCAATACTGGGGCAGTAGTCAACCTAGTTTTCAATTCCTAAAAACTTTTCTCACAAGCTTCAGACCATTGAAACTTCACTATTTTCTGAGTCAACTTATTCAATGGGGATGAAATAAATGAGAACTTCTCGACGAACCTTCTGTAATATCCAGCCAACCCCAAGAAACTCCTAATATCAGTTAAAGATGTGGGTCTAGGCCAATTCTGCACTACCTCTATTTTTTGAGTATCAACTCTAATCCCATCATCAGAAACAATGTGGCCTATGAATGCCACAGACTCAAGCCAAAATCACACTTAGAGAACTAAGCATACAACTCTCGATCCTTTAGAGTTTGGAGAACTATTATGAGATGGCTAGCATGATATTCCTCATTCCTCAAATAGATTAGAATGTCATCAATGAAAAAAATAACAAACATATCTAAATAAGGCTTGAATACTCTATTCATAAGGTCTATGAATGATGTCGGAGCATTAGTTAAACCGAATGACATGACTAGAAACTCATAATGACCATAACAGGTCCTGAATGCTCTGTTTGGAATATCACATTCCATTACTTTCAACTGATGGATCCTTGAAGTATCAGCCACTTTCTGTCGATTTTATCTTTGTCCAACTTGATTGGTCAAAGCTTGACTCAACATCCGGATAGCTTCCCAAAACTCAACATTGGTGACCTATCCTTGGGGTTGCATCTCTGGTGCATTAGGTACCCCTTGTTCATGTGGTTCAACACTCCTCCTAATGGGATCTGACAGATCTTCGTGGAGGCATGATCTGAAAGACACGCACAAGCACGAATTAGAAGAAGCTTTTTGGAGATAAACTCTATCGCATGAGATGTGTATGAACTAAGTGAGCTAGTTCCGAAATGTTACAGCCTCCTAATTAAAGATGTGGCGTGCTTCACACTGATAACTATGACTCTAAAGAAACGGCTTCATAGACTCCCTAGGACTCTTGAACTTTGTGTTCTGATACCAACTTTGTCACGCCCTAAGCCTACACCCTGGGTGGGACTGGCACTGGAGAACCATTGCTGGCCCCAAGCAAACTCTTGGCCTGGCTTAACTCTTAGTGGAAGACTTTACTCTACAATAGAAAGTATTGAAATACAATCATAACTAAACTTTCTCAATGAATAACTTAGAATGTTTCAAAGACAAACATTCAGCTGGCCATAATGGCAACTCAAGTCTCAACATAACTAAATGGAAATTGAAAGACTCATGAACTAACAATAACTAACTGTCTATGAAGCCTCTAACCGCTGAGATGGACATCGGGAAAAGACCCACAACCACCTAATGAACTAGAATAAGTAAGCAATAAAAAGGGATCCTCCGGAAGCAAGGAGGCTCACCAATAATTCTGAAGCTTAACTGGATCAACTAAGTGCTGGATGTTGATCCTAGTTACCTGTATCTACATCATAAAAAGATGCAGACCAAAAGGCATCACTACATTGAATGTATGAGCATGCGAGGGGAACTCAAAAGCAAGACATAAGCTTAAAAGGAACTGAAGGAACATACTTGTTCTCAAATCAACTTAACTTATTTCAATATAAGCAATAATATAAATGCAGTATAAAGAAAAACTCGTAAAATATGTGTATAACAACTCTGTGTATTGAGATATATAATAGTAACTCAGTTTGTATGCAAGGATACAATTTAAGCTCTGTTTGTATATAAAAATACAAATAACTCTGTGTATATAAGAATAAAAAATATCTCTGTGGGAGTTTCTCTAACCGACCACCATCACTTATGAGCTATATGATGATACAATATTTTGCCTCACGCTGCCAGGGCCGTCCTATACCTTGTCGGCTGTATAGAACCTAAATATTAAGTGGATTCCCTAGTCTATGCTAAAAAGCACTAAGGAATCATATAAAAAGTATCACCCTTTTCGACCCATGTTGGCTACACGGTTTATGGAGACCTTTAGTTATCTGAACTAAACTTGTCCCCAAATTGGTGCTCAATATTACTCCCAAAATGTAACTAGCTCATATGTTTAAAAACATAATTCTTTCTGTGATTTGAGATAATTTCTCAAAAACTAGCCAAAAGACTCTCTTGGAAATCCGTGTTTCCTCTCGTGCATAAATGTGTAAATATTTACTCTTCACTGAAAAACTATCTCAAAGGCTCTTTTGGAAATCAGTGTTTCCTTTCTTGTTTAAATGTGAAAACATTTACTCTTTGGGAATACATAGTTCCCATATACCCTTTTGAAGAAAATGAACTTCATTTGTTACTCTTCTCAACTCAAAACTCAAGTCTTAAAACAAGTTTAAAGCATTTGCAAAAGGCTTCTTGTAAAGACTCTAAGAACTCTCTAGACTTGGCTATTAACTTTCCTTGAATTTGAATTGATGGATTAAAGGTTATGATTCATGTTTATGGATGATATCATGATGTTTAGACGTACCTTAGAGTGTAGAATTCAACTATAATTCATAGGTACGATTCAAGGAAACTCAAACGGAAAGAAGTAGGAAAGGGTAGAAGACCTGGCGACCCTAGCGTGCTGAGTTGCGCCGGGCACCAGAGCCTAAACTATAGAAACTCGGTTGGGGCTCTCTGATTGGTGAGGTGCCCCAAAGCCCAAACTTCAGACCCTGATGTGGGGTCCTCTTAGTGGCGCGTCGCCTTATCCCTTTTCCTTAATTTTTTGATGAATTTTCTTATTCGTTTTTCAACCTTAATTCATCTAGATTTGATTGGTTCCTTCCCCAAACACTTAGATTCGAATACCCAACCAAAGTATACATGAATTTACTCAAAAACAACTTCAAATCTCATGAAGCTAACTCAAGAACTCCTCAACAACTCAACAATCAAGAACCCAATAAAAACTTCAACAAAATCTAGCATGAACTAAATTACACTACTTTCAAAAACGTATGCTGAAATAAATCATGATTGGGGCATCGGTAAACAAACCCAATGCTATGTGATCTCACATACCTAGTACGGATTAACCCTTGGCGAAATCCGCAAGTGAAACCTCAAGAACAATGATGAACCTTGGCTTTTCTCCTCTTTTCCCTTCTCTCGAAGCCCTAGCGTAATTTTGTAAAGCATAAACTGAACCAAATCAGTTTAGACCCCATTTAATTTATTAAAAACGAATTACACAAATTGCTTAGGGAAAAGACCAAAATACCCCTTCAAAATTTGGTGAACTTTCCTTATCTGGACAACCCATCTTTGAATGGGAATATCTCTCTCATATGAGCTCAAATATTAGCAAACTCGGTGGCGTTAGAAAGATAATTCAAAGACCATTCATTTGATATCTTATATCACTCCTAATTCATCCTATACAGAGAATTATGGTCGTCTAAAGCTGACCCAAAACTTATACTTAACAAAACTTGCCAAGCTTTTCAAATTTGATCTTTTCCAAAAAATGGGTTTTCATTCTAATTCTAGTTCTTTCAAATAGCGAGGTGTTACACCCTGATCGTTGGACCTTACATTTGGGGAAATGAAGACAAGAAGATGTGTTAGTACAAACATGTACCATGTATGATATCCATGAATAAAAATATATTAAGTCATGCAAAAAGGGGACATTTTCATGAGCATGCAATGATCAAGTTAAAACGTAAATCTTGATGGTAGAAAACATAAGTCGTAAAACATGATCAATGCAAGTGAACATCATCTTAAAAACCTGCGTAAGATACTTCTTGAAGTAACCTTAGTTCATCTTAGCTTGCTTGTGGGAAGTATCCTTAACGACATCTAAGACCATGTGAGCTAGTAACATCAAATTCAGTGTCTGCCCACACCGAAAAGGGGTTGTCCTACTTGCCAAAGTAAGGACCATGAACTTCTAGCTTATGTGGATCTACTAGCTAATGTCTATTTAGGCAATCCTATGTTGGCACATAGTTTATGGGACATGGGTAATCACCACTTGTCCACTCGGTACTAAGCTTAACTTTAACAAAATAGTTCTTAAACATATTCATCTTTGCTCTTAAAGGAACATGGTTAATCGCCTCTTGTCATTACATGTGACATGGGTAATCACCTCTTTTCTTTTAATTAGAGAGCATGGGTAATCTCGTATTGCCTCATCATTAGAATATCTCCTTATCATTGGTTCATTTTAGGTGAAAAGACCTTTCAACCTTTACAATCCTTATTATCTGAGAAAAACTTTAACAAATCATGCTTTAAAGTGTATATGAGAAATCCATTCAACAACACAACAATAACAACATCATTGATACTTCACTCTGAAAGCATCCTTAAAACATTACATCAATTTCATAAGAACATGCCTAATTCCATAATTCACATTTCAAATGGTTCAAAACCCACCTTCAATCATCAATATCTAGAAAACATGGTTTAGACATGGCCTCATGGGATTTCATCATAAAATCATGTAATTATTTCAATTCATGCTTGATAGATCATAAAACAATCCAATAAATCCATAATTAAAGGAACCCATGAAATGGAAGAAAACCATAACTCAATTAGGGAATTCTAACTTTGTAAATGGGAGAATTTGGGAACTCCAGGGCTCCATTGATGAAAACTATCATACCTCAATTCCAAAAGCTTGACTTTAATGGTGTAATTAGAGACTTGGCTTGCAAACCCTAGCTTTCTTAAACTTCTAGAGAGAGAAATATAAGAGAGGAAGACTTGTTCTTCTTTTATGAATTTGTGAGAATGATTTTAATTGGGAAAATTTGTGGGTTAAAACTCTTATATAGGGGTCTTGATGAAGGGTAAAACGACATAGTCCCCATATACACTTTTGAAGAAATGAACTGCACTCTTTACTCTTTACTCTTTACTCAACTCAAAACTCAAGTCTTAAAAAACGTTTAAAGCATTTGTAAAAGACTTTTGAAAAGTCTTTAAGAACTCTCTAGACTTGGCTCTTAACCTTCCTTGAATTTGAATTTACGAATTCAAGGTTTTGATTCATGTTTATGGATGATATCATGATGTTTAGACGTACCTTAGAGTGTAGAAATCAACTAAAAATCATAGGTATGATTCAAGGAAACTCAAACGGAAAGAAGTGGGAAAGTGTAGAAGACGTGGCGACCTTGGCATACTGAGTGGCAGTAGGAGCCAGACCTGAAACTATAGAAGCTGGGTTGGGGCGCTCTGAGTGGCGTAGTGCCCCAGAGCCGAAATTTCAGACACTGATGTGGGGCGCTCTGAGTGGTGCGGTGCCCCACCCATTTTCCCCAGATTTTTGACGAATTTTCTTGTTCGTTTGTTGACCGTAATTCGTCGAGATTATATTGGTTCCCTCCCCAAAAACTTAGATTCGAATACCTAACCAAAGTATACAAGAATATACTCAAAAAAAACCTCAAATTTCATGAAACTAACTCAAGAACTCCTCAACAACTCAACAATCAAGAACCCAATAGAAACTTCAACAAAATCCATCAAGAATTCAATTACTCTATTTTCAAGAACGTAAATACGCTGAAATAAATCATGATTGGCGCATGGGTAAATGAACCCAACGCTATGTGATCTCACATGCCTCATCATTAGAATATCTCCTTATCATTGGTTTATTTTAAGTGAGAAAACCTTTAAACCTTAAGAGCCCTTATTATGTGAGAAAACTTTTCACAAATAATGCTTTCATGCTTATATGAGAAATACTTTCAACAATAACAACAACATTGATACTTCACTCTCAAAGCATTCTTAAAATATTTACATCAGTTTCATAAGAACATGTATAATTCCATAATTCACCTTTCATGGTTCAAAACCCACTTTCAATCATCAATATCTAGAAAACATGGGTTAGGCATGGGTTCATGGGAATTCATCATAAAATCATTTGATTATGTCAATTCATGCTTGATAGATCATAAAACAATTAAATAAATCCATAATTAAAAGGAACCTGTGACATGGAAGAAAAGCCTAACTCAATTGGGAAATTCTAACTTTGTAAATTGGAGAATTTGGACTCCATGGATGAAAACTATCCTACCTCAATGCCAAAAGCTTGACTTCAATGGTGGAATTAGAGACTTGGCTTGCGAACACCAACTTTCTTCAACTTCTAGAGAGAGAAGTATTTGAGAGGAAAACTTGTTCTTCTTTTATGAATTTGAGAGAACAAGTTTTAATTTGGGACATTTGGGGGTTAAACGTTTACATAAGGGTTTTGGTGAAAGGTAAAATGAAATAGTATTAGGCTAGAATAATTAGGAAAAGACACAAAAGCCCCTAAAAATTTAACTGTCGTCACCTGCGATGGCCATACAGATGGTTCGTTGGTTAAATCACGGAATGTCATGTTCGGGCTATGTTTGGATCTAAGACGATGATTTGAATCTTTGATCGATGGACCTCATCCATGGACCGTGGGTCCAACAATAGTCCGTTAATCCCGGCCGTGAATCTTGACTTTTGATCCTGAATTTTGTCTAAGTATGGGGCTCACTTACGAGACCCACCTACAACTAATAAATAGGATGACGGATCGTCCTGGTGAATCGTTGAAAAAGTATTGGAACTTGACAATTTTGGAAAAACTAATTGGCCAACCACGAACCTGGTCTACGGTCCGTGGGTCATTCCACGGGCCTTGGATGGCACCATAGGAACTGGCACCACATTTCTTAAAAACTGAATTTTCCTGCCTTTTCAAATCCGAGGTGCAACAACCACAACCTGCATAGAAATCAACAAACCTAACAATTTTACAATGCATAGTTCACAAGGCTTAACCATATAGTTCAATAGTCATAGTTTCAATAACCAACACATATCAAGTATGCCAATTCACAAGTAGCAAGTGAATCAATCACAAGTAACAAGTAATTCAGTCACAAGTATCAAAAGGCATTAAATCACATTAATGAAAACTGTTGCCGGAATAATTTCCCTTCGACACAATATCACTAGCTGGAACCATTTTTCTTCGTCTTTATATCATATCACTAGCCGAAACCATTTCTCTTAGGTTTTATATCAAATTAATTTCTGGAACCATTTCCCTTTTGCTTTAAACAATTCACTAGCCGGAACCATTTTCCTCCGACTTTATATCACATCACTAGCTGAAACCATTTACCTTTGAATTTATATCAAATCACTAGCCAAAACAACTCTCCTTCGGCTTTATATCAAATCACTATGCGAAACCATTTTCCTTCGGCTTTATATCCAATCACTAGACGAAATCATTTCCCTTCGGCTTTCTATCAATTCACTACCTGCAACCATTTCCTTTCAGCTTTATATCACATGTATCATCACGATGTTCAATACTCAATACAAATAAGAAACTTCACACGATAAGGAAGAGATAACAATTCAAGAAAATCAAGTCCACATTCATGCCACCAAAACATTTAATCAATCAATCACATAGGGGCCACAACAAAGCAATTCACAAAGTAGTGTGATCAATACTATGCCTTTTTCATTAATCCCCTTTTGAAAAGATTTTTCCCTCGATGCAGCTCAAAACAGAAAGAGTAGAATTCATTCGAGAGACCTTGGTTTTCTTTAAATGGTTTGTTTTATAAGTTAAGATTAATCAAGTGGAACAATGAACCCTTTCTCAATTCCATTACTCCCCAACACACACAAAATAAAAAGAAATATATTTACAAAGTTAAGAGATCACTTGCCTTAATGCAATTAATTAATCAATCTGAAGCTTGAGTTTTATCCTTCAGAATTCTATCCAATGCCCCATGATCTATTTCAATAAAGTAACCACAATAAGGCCCCAAAAATAACAACTCCCAATTTAGACATTTGAAATAAATGGGTCAATCAACTGAAGAACCCAATTTTGGAATTGAAGTTTAACTACGGAAATCTTGACTTGAAACCATTACCCAAGGCATTTGAAAGTCATTGGTGAAAACCATTTCGAGAAAAGGATAAAACTCATTGCACCACCACAATTTTAATTTTGAACTCAAGTTCTTGAAAAATCTTGCTATCAACCAATCAAAATCTTAACTTTTGATGTTAAAATCCATAAATAATCAAAGAGATATTTTTTTTAGGGTCACAAAAGCTTACCTAAATTATTTAGCACAAAACATATCTTCAAAATCATCTCCAAGGATTTTATCAAGCTCAAAAATGAGAAATGGGGCTTAAACCCCAAAATGGCAGGTTCTTTCAAATGTTGAAAAAGTGACCATTTGTTCGTAAAAGTGAACCCCATAAAAATCTCAGCCTTCACGATCGCGAACCGGTGTTTGCAAAAGCGAAGTTCGCGATCGCGAACAAGCCCTTCACGATCGCGATGGTCAACTGTACTTGACGTTCCGGACTCAATGGGACAATCAAAACACAAAACTGAGGTATCCATGATCCAAAACTTGTGAAAGTCACAAGGAAAAAACATGACGTCTAAAAAGGCTAAATCAAACTCGGGACATCCAAAAATTCAACCAAGACCTTACCTAGGAAAACAATCATCCCCCTAAACCAACAACATCCTTGAAAATATGATCCGAGCATTCAAACCCCAAATATTGACCAAAGTCAACCTAAAGGCTAAAATCTGAACAATTTCCAATTTAGGACCTCAAATCCTCAAAACGACTCTGAATCTGAAACCAATGATTCAGCCAAACCAGATTCTACATTTTGGGACTGATGAAATCGAGAGAATTTTATTCTGACACTCGAAACTCCAAAAGATATCGAAATCCACTTTTAAGTAACTTAGCCTTTAAAAAATAAAACTTACAAAATTCAGAACTTTTTATTCAAAGTTTGAAACCAACTGTAAAAACTTAATCATGAATAAATCGGGGCCAAAGGTTGGAGGGGAAAAATGGAACGTTCACAAAATATCCAAAAATGACTAATTGGGTCATTACAGTTTGTCAACCTTGTTTGACCAGGATCTCTTTCATCGATCCTAATCAAATAAAATGTAAAGTAGTTGAAATCAAATTTGGGCTTGATATTTTTAAAGTTAATACTTTAAGTATTTTATTTGTTAATTGGTTCAAAATAAATATTTTGCAATTTCAATGCAATTTATAAATTACTATCTTTATTTTTTTAAAATGTTAAGATTTTTATCAGTTAATTTTGAATACATTATTTTTTTCACAGTCAATTGACTATGTTGTTTATATTGTCTCAGCTTGATTAAATCTTTTTTTTTTGCATATCATTGGTTATATTCATTACATTTGTTGAAATTCAATTTATTTGTTACATTTTCTACTATTCATTTTTTTTGCACAATCTAGAAATACATTAGAATACAAAAAAATATTGCATACACAAATGTTTTTTGGCACATGGTTTTGAGCCCACAATTTTGAGGCAATAGTATTGTACAAATGTGATTTTTTAAATTTCCTATTTCGGTCATTCCTTAGTCACAAAATTAAGGGGGTGGTGAAATTTTTTTAGAATTGCGGTGAAATTTTAAAATATTTTCACTTTACCTTTCTACTGTTCATTATCTTTCTTCAGTGACATGCTCGCCGGAGCTCCGACCAGTCACCACCCAAACAGACCCGGGATTTTGAATTAAGGGTAACAATAAGGTTTGAAAACTAAATGGTAGTGACTCAAGTTATTTTAATTGAGTGGAGGTGACAATTATGTCATTAAGGATTAATCATTTATTAGGAATGTGTGTGAGTTGTCCTTAAGTTTTTAAAATGAAACTTTGATCTATTATATTATATGAGGGATAAAATGGTAAAAGATTAAAACCACAATTTCAACTAAAAAAAGAAGGGAACCCAAAACGAAAAAAAAGAAAAGAAAAACCTATCATTTCTGGAGCTTCCAACAAATGGTCGTTTTTCCCTCCTCGCTATTCTTCATGCCCCACCCTCTATGTTCTTCCTCATACACAATCACCACTAGTAAATATGGTGGCAACCAATGACAACCACTACAACCAGAACACTACCATTTCAAAACCAAATGATCTTTCTTTTTCTTTTACAAGGAACAACACCCAACCACCTCTCGTCTCCTTGCACACATTACCGGATCTTCAACCCAACTGACCACTCAAAACCCCAAACCAGTCACCATCAAAATAGCCACTGGAGAACCATCATGAAGCAGCGAGCTTCGATCTCTAGCTTTGAGAAACTAGAAGCTCGAACCTCGGTGAACTAGTCCAAGTTCCTCCAGCGCAGCCAACAACAACAACCATGAACTCCGACGAGGCTTTCCAAATCAACAACCACCAGGAGCTCCAAGCTCTAACAAGAACATCACATAGAACCAGATGCCAAACCCCCATGTACCAGCGAACACCAGTCCAGGCAGGAATTGCACCAACTCAGGTGAATAAATTCTCGGAATCACCAAGAAAAATGACTAAAATCCCAAAATTTTACCAGATTTTCTGATTTCTCCACGAACCAATGAGCTCCAGCAACCAAAGGCTCGTCAGCGAAAACCAAAACCCCACTGCTGCTCACCCTTCTCTCTCAAGATAGGGATACTACCAGATCTGATAAGAAATTGACAAACTTTGGCATGGCTCCATATTCCGTGAACCACAACGTAAGCCGCTGCAACTCTTACTGCCGCAAACCTAGATCATTAGCAAATCCAGGTTCTTTATTTAATTGATTTAAATGTTGATTAATACATAAATTTGTTGTCATTTTTGTATTTGTGTTTCTAAGCTTGTTATGTTTTCTTGGTAAGATAGATTTAATTTTGTTTCTTGTAGTGAGTTATTCTCTTATTGATTTAATACTCTTTGTTGTATTTGTATCTCTATCGTGTTTAGCAATTTTGCTGCATTTTATTTTACTCACTTATGACTTTCCAATGAGTTATATTATGGGTGTGTTTGGTACGAAGAAAAATATTTTCCAATTTTCTCATGTTTGGTTGGAAATGTTTTTCAATTTTTCTCATGTTTGGTTGGAAATGTTTTGGAAAATAATTTTAAATCAACTCATTGTCTTCAAATCTAAGGAAAATGACTTTCCTTCAAAAATTAAGAAAAACATTATCCTAAACTCTCCTCTAACTTCAAATTACAATTTTTTTTTGTTGAAAATATAAATAAATTTAAAGCTTTTTTTAAAAAATATTATATTTTCAACTTCAATTTTAAATTTTTTAACACCCTACCCCCCCACTAGCCCCAACCCTCCCCCCCTAAAAAAAATTTAAGTTTGTTTTTAAAAATATATTTCCAATTTCAAATTTTATTTTAAAAAAATTTAAGTTTTTCTTATTATCATTTGGTTGTCAATAATATTTTCTTTGTGTTGTTATTATTTGTTTTTTTTAACATATTGTTTTATCTTATCTTTGTTAATTTATGAGTATAATTTTGCGTTTAGAAATATTTTCTATTAAAATTGGCCAATGAAAAAAATCCCTCAGTTAGTTTTTGAAGCCTCCCAAATTTAAAAGACGGAAAATTTAGTTGAAGTTCATATATATTGTACGTTTAAATTGGCCGATCAAGAAATTTTCATCGATTTTCAAGGCCTCCCATATTCTTAAGACGAGTTTTATTTTAAAGTTATTATTCATATTTATTTATTTGATTCATATTTATCCATTAATAACACTTTTAATAAGTGTCTTTATAGGTACCCAAAGTTACTTTCCAAGGAAGCTAATCGAATGAAGTTCGAATATTACTTTTGGATTCATTATTGTGTATATCATTGGCATTAGACAAAATTAGGTTGTTTCTTATATTATGGTTTACTTTATTGTTTTTGTATATTTCATGTTTATTATATACTCATACAATATTTGTATCTCCTCCTCAATTTGAAAAATATAAATTTAGTCGGGATCAACAATTGTGGATTTTGAAAGGTGCTTAATACCTTTCCTATGGAATCACTTGAACCCTTACCTAGAGTCTATTGGTTTTGTAGATATATTTTTTAAACGGAAAAGGGTCAAACAAACCATTATACTATTGGAAATAGTTTAAAGATACCCTTCGTTATACTTTGGGTCCAAATATACCCTTCCCATTATATTTTGAGTCCAAATATACCTTTTTATTTTACTCTTAATTTTAACAGAAAGAGACATGTTAAGCTTAAAATTAAATGAACCATTCCAATTTTAAATATCATATTTGTTTAATCCACTATTCTAACCACCCGACCCAATCCAACTTACTATTTTTTCTTCTCTACATTGAAAAACCTTTACCACCCCAACAAAGCTATGGAAATTATAATGGTGGCTCCCCTACTGCTGTTGTTTAATTTGGTTAGGCATTTCAACTTTCTTTGCTTACACCTATGTTTAATTGTTTGGAATTCCACATTGATTTGCCTCTTTTATTAGGCTATCATTGAACCATTTATCGGTTATAATAGTGACAATTGCTCATTCCATTTCAGACGTCATCAAACGTTCATTGCCACTAGCGCTGCATTTCACTATAGCTGATTTCCTCATTGGATTTGCCGCGACCTTGGACAGGCCTCCGGTTATCCCTTCAGGAAAGGATCTACACCTCGTACCATTGCTATTTTAATTGTTGGGTTTTGGATCCTTGATGTTGCTAAACAAATGCTACAGGTCGTGATTGGGTTGAGTTTCATATCATATTTAATTGTCAAAGAATTCTTGATTATGCTAGCAGAAGGGAAAGCTTCTGTTTCTAGTCATGATGATGAATAAAATGGGTATATTTTTTATCATGTTGACTACAATTTTTGGTATATTGATACGTCCAAACTTATACTTCAATTAAGAAGTATAAACGGTCGGAGTCAATTTATAGAACTCAACGTGAGTAGAGGTCGATCCCATAGAGAATTTCTTTACATAAATGATTTCACTGTCGAGTTTACCCAAATATTTTTGTTACTATTTCCTAAAGAGAAAGATTGAAGAAAGTAAAATGGGTTTAGTTGGTGAGTCCTCATAACTTCGAGGACAAACATGTTATTTCCTTATGTTGTTTCTTTATATTTTAGACTTTATATGGGCTGCGTCACAAGAGTTTTATTTAAGAGTTTGTAGTAGATGGTTTGAGATAAAAGTGTAGTAAAGACTTCCGCTTGCTTTATGAAAATATTTTCAATTTTGTGGATTAAGTTTTTAAATTTCCATACTTTTCTATTATCTTATGTTATGGTATGCTAAGGGCTTGTATGAGACCCCTTCTGGGTCAAGTACGTCATGTTACGTCTAAGTCATGCTATAGAGTTTAGATCTAGTAGGTCCTTCTTCGAATGTGTGCCCTATAACTTTTCAGGGTATGGATAATACAAGGACTAATGCTAGGAGGGATGAGGAAGATCTTGGAGAGCAAGAAGTTCCTCTCCAAGTTCCACCCTAAGCTCATCCTGAAGCTTCAAATGACCCTCCAGTGGAGAATGTCACTCTGCGGAGTTTAGGGCTTCTATGCAACTTTTGGCTCAAGCCTTGATGGTGCAAACCAATAGAGATGTTGTAGCTCCGACAAACCCTATAATGGGAATGACTGCTTCAAGAGTAAGGGAATTTTTGAGGATGAACCCTCTGGAGTTCTATGGTCCAAGGTAGAAGAGGATCCAAATGGGTTTATAAAAGAGGTCTACAAGGTACTTGCCATTATGGGAGTGACTTCGAGAGATAAAGCGGAGATAGCCACTTACCAATTGAAGGATGTTGTTCAAATATAGTATGAGCAATGGAAAGATGTTAGACCGGTAGAAGCGGGCCCAATAAAATGGGAAGTGTTTAAGTCGGCTTTTCTTGATAGGTTCTTTCCTCGGAAGTTGAGGGAGGATAAGATGAAAGAGTTCATAAATATTAAGCAAGGTAACATTAGTGTTAAGGAGTATGCTTTAAATTCACTATTTTGTCTAAGTATGCTCCATCTTTGGTAGCAAATCCAAGGGACTTGATGAATAGGTTCATGACGAGGGTGTCCGACATAGTAGAATAAGAATGTCGTGTGGCAATACTCCACAATGATATGGACATTTCACATCTCATAGTGTTTGTCCAACAAATAGAAGAGTCAAAGCTTAAGAAAAAGAATAAGGAAATTAAGAGAGCTACGCCCAATATGGGAGACTTTTATAATACTAAGTCTGATGGGCAAGGTAGGCCTAGGTCTAAACAAAAGTATTCCGGTAAAGATTATTCCAACACCCCTAGGTTTGACAAAGAGAAAGGTACTCGGTCTCCATTGCCTAAGACTACCTGCTCCAAGTGTGGGAGAAGTCATTATGGTAAGTGCCTAGTCGGCATGGATGGTTTCTATGGGTGTGGGAAGAGTGGGCACAAAATGAGAGATTGTCCGATTCTTAGGGCCAAAGGAAGAGAGGGAAAGAAAGTTGACTCTAGCGGTGTTGATGAGGAGCCCCAAAAGAAGAATAGGTTCTATAACCTCCAAGCTAGGGATGATCAAGAGTGATCTTCATGTTGCTTCCGGTATGTAATAGCTCCTTAATTGATTGTTTATGTTTTGTTAGAAATTCGTAGAGGCTTGCTCCCAAGGTGGAGATAGTGTGCCTAGCTAGTAAGGTTATTGTGTGTTTATGTGTTGCCATGATTTCCTTATATGCATGTTTATGAAAATCTTAGGTCTTGGTAGAAATGACTTATGTGCATTCTTTTACCTCATGTTGTAGTGCTTTGAGCATGAGTTGCCTAATTAACTTCATGAGATGAGTTGTGAGCATGCTTTAGTTTGGGGTTGAAAGATTCCTCCTAGAATAAATGCTTTTTGAGTGTAAATTCCATTTAGGCTCCATGAGCGTCTGTTGATTATGTTATGGTTAGGAGATGGTAATTCCTCCTTGAAAATGAGTAAATTAAAGAATTTCATGCATAATGGATTTGTAGATGTAGTTCCTACTCCCTTGTGTTTCATTGAGTTGTTTTAGCTATGAGTTGAAGTTTTCCTCTTTGGTGTGCATTTATATGTATTGCATGAAAGATGGGCTGCAGGTATAGAGTCGTTTCCTATAAGAAGTGTTTAGTAATGTCATTCGAGGATGAATATTCTCAAGGGGGAGATATTGTAATACCCCGTAAACTAGTAGACTAAACTAGATCCTCAAGCTAGGGTTCTAGAGTTTCATATTGAGGATTAGAGTCGTAGATGAGGTTTCCCCTACTTAGAATGAGGGGTTTAGTGGTTAAACGTCAAGGCACATGTTATACCTCGTAGTATAGAAGACCACCTAGGGTTTGGTTGAGGGTAGCCAGGGTAAGTGCCAAGCCAAGGGGCCAAAGGCTTATGCCAAAGGCCAAGGCTGCCCAACCTTGGCCAAGCACTGCTCAAGGTTCACGACCACCTTTAAGACCAGTGTTCATGACCACGGTCCGTGAAGGGGCCGGTGAAACCCCCTTAGAATTGTTCGAGGCAAGGCCTTGAGGGCTAGCTACTGCCCCAAGACCACGACCATCACCATGACTCATGGTCTTGATCACGGATCGTGGGAGGTCTCATTGTCATGCCTTAGCCTCGTGGGAGGTATGACATGTTGGGGAGGCTACTGGTCAAGGGACCACGGGGACCACCACGGACCGTGGTGCCTTTGACAGGACCGTCAAAGTGGGCGTAGTCCCTGGATGGGGCTGCCTAGTCGAGGGTCAAAATAGGAAATTCATATTTAGTTAGTAATAAATGGGGGTCATTTTATATGGGTTTTATACACCTATATATAGTATTTTAAGTCATTAACCACCCTAACTAAGTCATTTAGAATCAAAACCCCAAATCACTCCACTCTCAAATATTTCACTCTCTAGAAAACCTCCATTAAAGAAGAAGCTAGAGTTTGAAACTAAGGTCAAGAACAAAGGATCCATTGTTGAAGAATTGTGTTAGGGATTTGATTAAAGGTCTGTTTAGCGTATTCATCTATGGGTTCTTCCACCCATAGAGTCCCCTAGAAATCCCCCAAATTTGTGAAGAAGAACTCTAATCTAAGCTAGGGTTTCTTCCAAAGTGTGGGTATAGTTGGGTATGATTCCAATAGGTTGGATAATACTTGTTTATGGTTAATTTAATGTTGATTCATGATAGTATGATGAATTTAAATGAATTTCGTGGTTACCCTAGTCTAAATTGATGAATGTGAATATGATGGGTCTTGACTTGTAAGGCTTAAGATTTATCTTGCATAATAAATTATGACTAAGAATCACCTAACAATGAAGAATGTGATTGAATGTCTTGTGACCTAGATATAAGTGATGATAGAATGAATTAGGGCTTTGAGAGTAAGGCTTGTAATCATGAAAGTCGATTCACTAGAGTTTCAAGATAGAGTTAATGTGACGAATAAAAGTCTAATAGGTAGAATTATGGTAAAAGAACTATACTCACCTAACCTACCTTATGAATGCTTGAAAGTATAAAGTGATGAGATCACTTGAACATTGATTGGTTTTCAATGACATCCCTTCCATGATACATGAGTGTTAAGCAAGGCTTAATATTGTAAATCTTGGGGTGCATGCTTGGCCTGAAGTGGATATTGACAATGAGAATGGAGGGTCATACAAGGTAGGGTCTGGGCTTCAGGTTGAAAGGAGAATCACACCTAGTTGATGTGAGGACTATCCAAGTAAAGGGGGAACTCTTACATAGTAGAGTGTGGGTTTTCCCAAAGTTAGGTCTCATGAGATGGAAGCCTTCACATAGTTGAGTGAAGGGTTGTAGTAGCAATCCCCATATCCTATGAACTAAGACATGCTTGAAGAAGCATCTCACAGTGTTCAAAAGCATAATTGAACTAAGACTTACCTAATAAAGTAACTCATAGAGTTCAAAAGTAATAATGAACTTAGACATGCTTAAAGTAGTATCTCATACGGTTCAACCTAAAACAGGACTAAGATGTGCTTAAGAGAGTACCTCATAGTGTTCTAGAGTTAAAGAGAGGAACTAGGTTCCAAACCCAGAAGCAAGAGTATGAGAACATAAAGGTTATACTTAGTATGATTGGTAGTATGGGATGTTACTTATGCCTTGCACAAGTATGACTTAGGGTTAACCAAGAAAGTGTTTCTTATAAGTTGTATGTTGAGATAGGGTTGTGCCATAGTTTCCTTCCTTGTTAGTATTGACTTGAGGTGAGAGTTTCCCTTGGTCATGAAAGTTAAGATTAGTAACAAGATCCTAAGGTGATTAGTATGATGGCCAATAGTAGTGCTTAGTGTGGGTAGTAGTATGGGATGCTACTCATGCATTGCACAAAGTATAACTTGATGCTACTTAATAAAGCCTAAGACTTGTCCATGACATGAAAACCTAAGTCTTGACTATGAATGTGGACTATGCCCAAGAATGACCAAAAACTGGTACTTAGCTTGGGTGGTATTATGGGATGCTATTCTTGCATTGTACAAGTATGCTTCGAGGTGGCTTGTGAAGTAGTTCTCTTGCAATATGAAAGACCAAAGGTTGAAGTATGTAAATATGAAAGTCTAAGTAGAGACTATGCTATGAACATGATGTATCTCCTATGCTCATTATTATGTCTTTTGTTGACTTGTGACTATATGATGCTTATGATGAAGATTATGCTATGATTATGTGATTATCTCTTATGATTATGTCTTATGTTGACTAACCATTTTGAGATGCTCTTATGATGTGATGCTAGCTTTCATACTTGGTACATTTTATACTAATGCATACTTTGCCTACATTATAATCATATGTAAGGTTTCAGAGATTGAGTTCCTTTGGAGGCTAGGTTTCTAAGGAGCAAGAAGACTTAAAGATTTGGTATGTCCTCATAGCTTCGAGGACAAACCTGTTATTTCATTATGTCGTTTCTTTATGTTTTAGACTTTATATGGGCTGCGTCCCAATAATTTTATTCAAGAGTTTTTAGTAGATGGTTTGAGACAAAAGTGTAGTAAAGACTTCCTCTTGCTTTATGAAAATGTTTTCGATTGTATGGATTAAGTTTTTAAATTTTCTTACTTTTATATTATCTTATGTTATGGTATACCAAGGGCTTATATGAGACCCCTTCGGGGTCAAGTACACCATGTTACGTCTAGGGTGTACCCCTGGGTCGTGACACTTTGACTCAATTTCATCAGGTT
Source organism: Solanum chiquidenum (assembly GCA_029582725.1). NCBI lineage: Eukaryota > Viridiplantae > Streptophyta > Magnoliopsida > Solanales > Solanaceae > Solanum > Solanum chiquidenum. The sequence continues at coordinate 36,206 of JAJOOS010000417.1, forward strand.
AATTCATCTTTTTCCCAACAATAATTTTTCTCTCGAACAAATGAAAAATACAGGCTACACTCTAATGTGTGCACTAATTAGAATACATGAATAACTAAAGATAAATTATAATTTGTAAATAGAAATCGCCTTCCACTCGTCTTACCGAATAACACTTAGATTTACGTCATAGATCCCACAATCCTAGTTGTGGTATTTAGCCGCTCATGATTTCACGTAAACTTACAGTATTATATAATGAAAACATGATAAAAAAGTACTTAGGAAAACATGCAAAATTGATAAGCACTTGATAATTCAAAACTGGAAATCTAACTTCGAAACTTGATTCAATGTTAATCGTCAAAAACGAAAGCTAGAAATATCTGAAACTTAGTCGCTCGTACAAGATAAGATGAGATAAATACTAAAATTCCCTAATTAATTCAAATAAAGTGTCTAAAAAGAGTCCTACTAGAAGTAGGATGGATCTGTCGTGCATCTTCACGGATGCCACCACGGTCCATCAAGGGCTTCTCGGTTCTTGAAGCCTTTCGTGGTCTTTCCTTGCACCTCTCTAAACTTGGGTTCTCAATACCTGTCCACAGGAAAGTCACCACGGGCAACACCATGTCCCCGTGAAAATGATCACGGTCCGTATAGGGGCCTGTGGTCTTCACTTGCACTTCTCCAAACTTGGGTCTTCAATGCATCTACACTTGAAAGTCACCACGGGCAACACCACAATTCCTGACAATGACCACGGTCCGTATAGGTGCCCATGGTCTTCACTTGGTCAACTCTCATCTTAACTCCTTGACGCATGATCACTGGTCCAACTCCACGAGACTATTCATGATCAGCAGTGAAGACCACGACCCATGAGGCCGTTCATGGTCTTTACTTGCTTCAATTCTTCTGCATTTTCTTCTTTTCTTTCTTCTTTCATATCCACCTGCTTTACCTGTACACACATTACCAAATACATCATATCCAGATAAATACACTCGATTCTAGTATTAATCATTAGTTTTCAAGCGTCAAATGTGCCAAGATCTCGCGGCACATCAACACCCTCAACTTAGAACCATTACTTGTCCACAAGTGATGAGAAAATAATACACTCAGTCCTTAAACATTCAAACACTTTTGAAACTATGCAGCAACAATCTTAATCACAAATTTTATCCAAAACCATCAGTCTAACATGCAAGGATCAATATATGACATCCCATTACTCATAGTCGACCATGCTTACGCCCGTGTACGATCAACTAACACAATCTACTATCAAATGCAATCACTGTGTCCTCACACCAAAAAAGTCCTTCACTCATGATAATTGGGACTAAGTTGTACGCTCACACTCTCAAAGAACTTCTAACACTAACAACAAAAGACCATATGCTTTCCCTTGATTTATACGCTCTATATTTCAAACACCCGGAATATGATCATTGTAGGAATTTATCGGCTTGTAACATACGCTCAGGCTAGGGAATGGATATTTGGGTTTGTGAGTGACTGGTCCCTTGGTTTTCCAAAGTTTCGTTTGCACACAACTCTTTCTGAGCGATTCCCTCTTTTACTTAAATTCAGTACATCCCAGCAGCCATTATTTTTTTTTTGTTTGTTTTTGTTCTTTCAGCTAACTGGTTGAACTTTCTTTTTCACTTCTCCTTTCTGCTTGAGTTGCAATCACCCTCAACTTAGGTTTTTGGCCTGAATTGTGAAATCGTATCTCCGGAGACCCAAAGATATTATATTTAATGGGTAAGAATAAAATTGATTTTCAAGCTCAAATCGGGTTCAAGTGATAAACTTTTTATATGGTTGTTTTATATTTGCCTTTTTAATGGCTTAGCAAAAAATGGCCTACTTATCATTTCCTATTCGGTTATTCTCAGATTTAAGCAAGACTACTTGGGAAAGTTTAAGTCTCTGCTCCTAGCGTTAAACTTCAAGCAAACCTTACACACACATGACACAAGATTACAATTTCCAATTTTTTAGTTCACCAATTTATTCATCTGACTAGCAATGTTCAATATGTAAGTACCTAAGATGTCATCTAAAGATCCTAACAATCAAATTTAAGATTAAAGGCCTCATTTCACAGGAAAATAGCTGTTGCACAGCCCAACACACAAATGTTTATCTTTTTATCAAAATCCAAAACCAACAATCATAATTTATCAGGAAAAATAAACACAAAGTCAACTTCCATTCATTCTAGCAGCTAAAAATGGCAGGTTGCTCACCACCCCCTCCCCAAAAAAAAGACTTTTCCCTCAAAGCTAATGACGAAAAACAAAACATGGCTATGGGGATGGGGCCATACCTATGGCACACTAAGCGTCGGTAGCTGGATCAGCGTCGATACCCTTATCAATGGGTGCACTTTTAGAAACCAGCTCTGGGTCAGGCTGGCTACCACTAACCGGGACATGTGCTCTACTTCCAGAAGCCCCAACTAACACTGCATCTCGATGTTATAGTGCAAGTGCTTCTTCTTCTCTTGCTTGGTTCTTTGATGCCTTGCAAACTTTCTATTGTTGCCTTCTATCCTCTTTGGATAGGTCAACCGGAAGCTCCTCATCAGACTCTCTAGCATTTTTCTTCCTACTACTGGATTTTCTTTTAGGGAGTTCCCCCATAGGTCGTCAAGGGACTGAGTGGTAGGTTCCTGACTGAGCAATTGCATCAAGGACTCTGGCATGATCGGAGTGGGCACCTGTACTAGCTTTACAACCAGTTTAGCAACTTGAGCTCGCATTTCAGCCAATTGTGTCTTGAACTCTTCAGTACTGACTGACCCTGCAACTTGCAACCGATCCTGAACAAGGATATCCAAACCATCTATCCTGTCTTTTAAGACAGCCAACTGCTTCCACATCTCATATTTAACCCTCTTTTCTGCAGCTAACACATCTCACTCTATTAGATGGGGCATTGAGTATACAATTTGGTCAACTAAAGTCCTGGTTTGGCTTTGATCTGCAACAAATTTCTCAAGGAATAAAGTAGGAATAGTGACACAAGTACCTGGAGCCTGTGAGGCTGAAGCTAGTTGTGGTAGTGCCTTTGTAGATGGCTGTGATGACTCTCCCTGCTCTGGCCCTCTATCCGCATGTGGTATGTCAATTTGTACATGAGGAACAACTACCAAAGAACCCACAACTCCATATTTTGCACCAAAATGATGGTTAGCAACTTATTTGATTTTGGATGCCTGGTTTAGTCTGAATGCCTCTCCCCATCTGTCAACTAGCTTGTTTGGGGGAATGTTTGCTCTTGTTGACATATTTTCCCTATCAGACATGGAAATAGAAGTCCACTCTTATTTAGTCCCCTGTGTCTCATTTCGGTCGCTATGATCCACCCCACATTTACTGGGTGACTAGCCATGAGGCAAGCTACCAAAGAAACTAGTAAGGGAGACAAGGTATTATCATTACCTGTAGGTCTCAATTGTGCACAAAAAGCAGCCTACCAAACGTTGACTGGAAAAGATAGTGAAGCTTTAGTGATGAGTACTGGCGTTCCTGTAACCCAAGCTGCATTCTCCCCCTCTAATGCAATTTGCCTCATAATCCAGCGCAAGACCCACTCTTAAGAACTCTGAACCTCCATATCAGTTTCACTGGTGACTGCATGATGTTTGTCCTCAAAAAGGATAATGGACACTGGTGTTGTGTATTATGGGCCATGCAACATCCTATTGATAGTAACCTCAGAGATGTCTATAGATTTACCCCGAACTGTCATTGGGTTGAGTGGACCCCATCTACTGGTAATGTCCTTCTGCCCCCGTTTAGTTATCTCAGTTTGTGCAACAAAATTCAACAATGTGGCTGCATAAGACATATAAAACTCTCTGGTCAGGTGGCTAGAATATTTTCCAGGTGCATTGTTCATCCAGTCAAACTGATGTAACTGAAATATCCGATAAATGTCGGGGACTGATTTGATATAAGCCACCACCACTCTGGTCTCAGGCATGATTGGTCTATTCTTGAAGCCGCCATACTTTTTCACAATTCCATTATTAAAGAAGTCCTCAGACCTATCCACATTCCATATAGAACGAAAATAGTTAATCAGATGTTGTCTCGCTGCGGGATCGACTTCATGGATGTTAACATATTGGACCATGATTTCATCGATGGTGATCTCTTCATCCTCTCCTACAACACCTGCCTCTTCCTATGCTCCAGTTTCAACTTTTGTGTTTCCTGTATGTGGAGGTGTGGTTGTATCCCCCTGAGAGTTTCTAGCAGAATCTGGACTACCTTGCGAACCCTTATCAGACTGGCTACCTGAACCATCATCAGCCTTGCTACCGGATTCCTTACCGCTATCGGAACTACTACCTCCCTTTTTAGACTGGGAGGAGTGTTCTGGAGAATTTCCCTCATGGTGTGGGATCTAGTAGTTTGAGGTGGTTGGTCCTCAATGGTGGTATTTATTTGAACCTCCAAAATACTAGACTACGAAGTGTTATATCCTTCAAATTGAGAAGTTGTAGGTGAGGAATGTGGGGTTGCGTTCTTTCTTGGGGTAGCTATAGTACCAGAAAAATCAAGAACCGATTAGTATGCAAATCACTAAAATGACACACTATCGGGTACTCAGACTTTCCATGTGTAATTACAATGTGACGTCTTGCCTTAAGAAAGTCGTCACCCAATCTATCATTGGTAAGGGCCACGGAATGGAAATACAAAATAGAAAATAAAAGTACATATTTTTTTATACGGGTACAAAGACGGGACGTGGTGGGTACCAAGGTCCGTGAAGGCCCTCGTGAATACAAGTTGGTGAATTGACTGTGTGGGAGAACTCACTGGAATGGATCACGGACGGATTCACAGTCCGTGGAGTGAACCACGGTCTGTGAAGACCATCGTGATCCTACCGAATGTACCCTTCTTTTACCTAGTGTGGTCCACAAGGGGTTTCACGACCTGTATTTGATCCCATGGTCTATGAAGTCCATCGTGGACTTACACTTGGCCCTTTTCCAGTGCTCCTCTCCTTCCAACAACAACATATTCCCAATTTCACCCTATCAAAAAGTTACGAGACCTATTAGCACACGAGTCCAACCAATCCACCATATTTATCAATCGCCATGTGAATCAAACACAATCTATATCTCACTATGATCATAGCCACATACCCAAGAGAATAATCATGCAATTTCAACAATTTATCGCTAATTTATCGGCATAACAGTCATACATATACAATTTATACTTACAAATATGACTCAAACATACACACATATAATCATTCACACTAATTACGCCAGAATTCATCAAACCCATAACTCTCAACAACCAAATTCACCCAATTTAAACGAACCCATATCAATTCAATATTAACAAAGAGAGTTAATCACATAATCATGGTAAATTCAACTACATGAAAGTAAAACTAACTTGTTTTTAGATAAGATCAAACTTATAACAAGTTTTACAGAAACGTACTTCGAATTTAGAGTAAAATTACTGCCAAAAAGAGAGATGATGAACTTGACTTCAATATCTTGACAAAATAGAACTAGGGTTTTGATTATCTATTGAATTTAGCACTTATGGATGATGAAAAACCATTTAATAGCTTTAGGAACCGTTATGGATGAGAGTGAAGAGGAAGAAACCGACCCTTGACGCTTTAAGAACTATATAAAATGTTTAAAAATTAATTTCTCTATGCTCGTGGGTCAGTTCGGGTTATTGCACTATTGGGTTATGTACGACGGCCCGTGAAGGGCTCCACGCTCCGCAGAGATGTGCATGGACATGACCTGGTTAGGGAAAACTTACTTGAGGTTCACGAGAGGCTAGACGATTCGTACAAGTCTTGACGGACCGTGAACCCTCTCGTAAAAGTTTTCTTGCAATTTCTAGTGGCCCTCATCTGAAGTTGGTGTTTGTGACGGGACGTGAAGTTGCCTGTGAAGGGCACTACGACTCGTGGGACTACCCTAGAAGGGGTTCTTACACTAGTTCTGCAATTGGTAGTGCAAATCTTTCGTGCACGCCGTAACACCTAGTGAGTCTATAAAATAAAGAAGAAAAATGATAAAATATAAACTACCTATTACAATTACAGTACTGGATTACCTCCGAAGCAGCACACAATTTAACGTTACGGCGCAACGCATGTTACTTGATTACTCAGACTTCATCAAGTTTACATTCCTCCACTATTTTCATTTCTTCAGGAACACCCAAGTATGCCTTGAATCGCTGACCATTGGCCTTGAACCTCTCACCCTTGTCACTCTCAAGCTCAATAGCACCCGACTAGAACACATGAGTTACCTTAAAAGGCCTAGACCATTTGGATCTCAGCTTCCCAGAAAACAGATGAAGTCGGGAGTTGAAAAGCACCACCAAGTCACCAGGAGTGAAGGTTCTTTTCTCGATATGCTTATCATGATACCGCTTCATCCTCTCCTTGTAAAGTTCATAACTCTCATACGCTCTCAACCTGAGCTCATCCATCTCATTCATCTGATCCAGTTTCAGGTTTGCCATTACATTCCAACTCAGATTCAGTTTCATGAAAGCCTAGAGTGCCTTATGCTCAAGCCCAACCGGCAAATGACATGCCTTTCCAAATACCAATCGATATGAAGACATACCAATAGGCATCTTGAAAGCTGACCGATATGCCCATAGAGCATCATCTAACTTCCTAGCCCAATCTGTCCCGTTTGCATTCACTGTTTTAACCAGAATAGCCTTTATTTCCCTATTTGATACCTCCACTTGGCCACTGGTCTGCAGGTGATAAGGTGTTGCCACCTTGTGTTGTTTAACCCCATATTTGGCCATAAGACCATTGAATACCTTGTTGCAAAAATGGGAACCGCCATCACTGATAGTAGCTCTATGTGTGCCAAACCTTGAAAAGATATTCTTCTTAAGAAAGCCAACACCACTTATGCAATCATTCTCAGGCAGAGCAACTACCTCAACCCATTTGGACACATAGTCCACTACCACCAATATATTCTTCTACCCATATGAGCTCACAAATGGGACCATGAAATCTACTCCCCACACATCAAATAATTCCACCTCCAGAATAGGTGTCATGGGTAGCTCGTGGCGTCGAGAGATGGCTCATTACCGCAGGCACACATCATAACTCCTTAATATATCCATTGCATCTTGATGAATTGTAGGTCATTAGTACCCACTCTGAAGTACCTTGTGGGCTGTCCGAGCATCGCCATGATGGCCACCCACATGAAAGGAGTGACAGGCCTCTAGAATATGCAACATCTCAGCTTCAGGGATGCATCACCTGATGATATTATCAGCACACACCCTGTACAAATAGGGCTCATCCCAAAAAATCTTACCAAGATCATGCAGGAACCTCTTCATTTGTTGAAATGTCAGCCCCTCAGGCATCAAGTCACTAACAAGAAAGTTAGCAAAATCAGCAAACCAAGGAATAAGATCTAGAGTTGCAGCTAATACCGGCTAATCCAGGAACGAACCATGCTCAAGTTCCTCTTTCTTTTCAGCATCCAACCTAGAAATGAGATCAGCCACCTGGTTTTCACAACCTCTCTTATCCTTATCCTCAAAATCAAACTACTTAAGAAGCAACACCCATCTGATAAACCTTGGCTTGACATCTTTCATTGACATGAGATATCTTAGAGCTGCATGATCCTTGTGGAATATCACTCTAGTAATGAGCAAGTAGGCCCTGAATTTCTCAAAGTCCTAAACCACAACCAGTAGTTCATGTTCAGTGACTGTGTAGTTTCACTGTGCTCCATTTAATGACTTGCTAGCATAGTAGATCGGATGGAACATCTTTTTGCGCTTCTTCCCCAACATAATTCCTAAGGCAGTACTACTAGCATCGCACATTACCTCAAATGGTTTAGCCTAATCTGGGCCAATAATCACTGGTCCAGAAATCAGCTTCTCCCTCAGGCATTCAAAGGCTTTTAGGCATGCTTCATCAAAATAAAATTTCACCTCCTTCTCCAAAAGCTTGCATAAGGGATGTGCAATTTTTGAGAAGTCCTTGTTGAAACGCCTATAAAATTTGGAATGTCTTAAAAAACATTGAATACCCTTCACACAGATAGGTGGAGGTAACTTTTCAATCACTTCAATTTTGGGCTTGTCGACCTCTAGTCCCTTTTGCGACACCTTGTGACCAAGGACTATGCCTTTCTTGACCATGAAATGACATTTCTCCCAGTTCAAAACTAAATTGTCCTCCTCGCAGCTTTGTAAAGCCCTGCTAAGATTGAACAAATAGTCATCAAAAGTATCACCTACCACTGAAAAGTCATCCATGAATACCTCCATAGTGTCCTCCATCATCTGAGAAGATGGACATCATACACCTCTGGAAAGTTACTGGTGCATTACATAATGCAAATGGCATGTGTTGTACCCAAATAGCACACGCAAGTGTACGTGGTCGTACAAGTATTAACGTGGCTCTTATAAAAAGTCGGGTATCGTACCCACAAAGACTTACGATTAGAAAACTCGATTGTTCCAATATTTTTAGATAAGAACATGTTTTATCAAGATTTCAAGAGTGATTTATTTTGTAGTCTAAAAGTTAAACAGAATTGAACAAACAAGATTCAATTTTAAGGGTTTCAAACAATGATTGGGTGAAGTCCAGGGCAGCAACTCTTATCAGGATTCAAATTAACAATAATTATTAAGAAAAAATCATGCTCCTTATGCCCCATGTTCTATCCTCTTATTCCTTTCCCGAGTTCAATTCAGACAATATATTTATTTCAATGGTGATTAGGCATGAAATACAAAAACAAGAACATAAGAAAGATTCATATGATAATCAATATTAACCCAATCAAAACTCAATAGAGTACAATCATCTTGTAGCCACAGCCCTAGAACTAGGGTATTTAGGTACTCATAACAAAAGATTTGATCAAGCAATGTTTAATAAGCATAAAGAGATCAAAAGTAAAGGAGATTATGAAAGAATCCTAAAAAATGCTGAAAACGCTCTCCAAGTTGTCGTTCTTCAAAACCCAGAAAAAGAATGTTTTAATAAAATAAAATATTAACCTATTTATACTAAAATTGAAACTGCCAAATCTGGCAACTAGGAGCGCGATGCGGAGGTATGTCTGTGATTCGATTCGTGAGAAAACAATCTACTCCGCGATGCGGCTGCTACACGGAGGGTTCTGCCTCAGTTTGACTTTCACGACCAAATTTAAAAATCCCTCCCCGTGATGCGGAGAGGACACAGAATGCTCTGCCTAGAAATTATTTCTTGAGCCAAAATGCACTTCCTCTCTGCGACGCGGAGAGGACACATATATGCCTTAGAATTTATTTCTTCCTTGCTTCGTTTAGACTCGGATCTTTTGTGTTCCCGATTGTCCATTTTTGTGCTCGTTTTTCCAATTAAGCTTGCCTACACAACCAATCATGTTGGTTAGCTCATAAACAACCAAAGGACTCAATAAGACTATAAATAAATACACATAGAATTCAAACTTAGCTTTGGGCATTATTAGATATCTAGGCATATAAATATGCCTAAGATCACTACCCCATACTTAGATCTTTGTTCGTCCTCGAACAACTTACGAACTACTCCTAAACCTAGACTTTTTACTATGGTATTTGTGCATCCACCACTTTCTTCAAAGGATCTGTATCCAGTTAACACAGGAATGATTTCATTCAAAATATGCATGACTCCTGTAATTGACTTGACAACTTTTAGCACCCAACACATTCAACAACATGTGCACCATTACATATCACCTATATTTCATACAATAAGTGCCCCTCACTCCAAAGAATAGTCCACACACTCAACTTAGCAAATTGAATATACATTTAAGGACTTTGCAAACAAGTTACACTCTCACTCAACAAAAACATCTTAAATGCATGCATTGAGAACCATAAGCTTGTCCATTATGTACATCTCCACTAATGAAGTGTGTTATGCTCAAAATTAAATAGGAATTGTTCCAGTTGTATTGTAGGATTGAGGTAAGGGAGGATTCATTTAGATGAAATTAGTGACTTATCCTTCCTAATGCACAAGATTTAATTTCCTTCTTAAATTCACAATTATTTATTTTCTTCAGCCCCCTTTTTCTTCATAGATTTCCACTAATATTACCAACCTTGCCTTTATTTCTCACTCACCTCTTTATTTCTATAGATCTTTTTTTATACTTAATAATAGCCACCCTTGACTTCAAGAACTCTCTCGAGTTAAGGTACACATTGCCCTTGTAAGGGCCAGGGCCATCATTAAGGTATTCTTCAAGTTAGCCACCTTCTACTTAGGCTTTTAACCTTAGTCAAAGTGCACAATGTCCTAAGGACCAAGGCCAATCTTAGATTTAAACTCATGGGGAATCATTTTACTACCTCTTTTCTTTCTTCCCCAACAGACTAAACATTTCCACTCTATTTACTCTTTCCGCCGTTTTAATTTTTCCTCCTAACTCAGTGCATAAGGGATTTGGGATCAAAATTAATGGTATCAATAAAAGGGATTCGGCTTACTTTCGTGGGTTAGAACAAAATCAAGGCTAGAAAGGCATAATTGGGCAATACTAGGGATATTATTACTGAAAAGGCTAATATTCAAGACAATTCAAAGAAAGCCTATTATCATCTTTTAAACACAAGACCACTTTTATTTTGTTTCAATAACATGTCGGGCAAGTTCTAGACTCTAATGCATTACATGGATAACACAAAAACTCACTACTCATGGTACAAGTTCTACTCAAGAATGGATCAATCACATCACACAATCAGTTCATACACAAGGTACAATTTAAGCTTAGGTTGCAATCATTCAAGTCAAATACAGAAAGTTCAACTGCATTCATATATCCACTTCAAATCATGCTTTCATACATTTTCCTTTCGGAATTTCAGCTTCAGTACACACCAACCTAAGACTTAATGATGAAATTGTCTTTAAGACGGTCGTCATCCATCTATCATTGGGCAACATGACTCAACTACGACTACTGACTCAATCCTAAAAAGATAAAATATTTTTGTATTTTGCACGGTTCAAAGGAACGTCCTTGGCCAAAAAACAAAAAACAACCTCCAAGAAACCCAAAATAAAACAAAAAAATACAAAACAGACTCTAACAATGTTCAACAATAATAAAAATATATGTAGTCCAGGTATGATATTCACCCCTCACCCCACAATTATACATTTGCACTGTCCCCAGTGCTTTACAAAAAATAGAAAAATTCAAGAGGTAAGATGAAAACACTCCCTGATCAATCCTCTATCGCATCACCCCCTTCGACCTTATCACTGGCATGCGCAAGATCTACCTCTTCATCCGAGTCGGACTCTACATCCAAGCTAGTACTCAAGATATTCTTATCGGTCATAATGTCATCACCGATTGGCTCAGCAAATGCAGGACCAATGCCAAGTAAGGCCTTCGCGTGGGCATTCAACGGATAACACCTCTCAACATCTCCCAACTGCTTATTAGTGGAAGCCAGGCAACCATTCAGGTGGTGCAGCATCACGAGGCCATATATCCTATACATAATCAGCTCATCCCTCATATGACACTCGATAGTGGTGAGAATTGGCCCAAACTCAGTGTCAGGCCCCTTGGTCCTCGTGATATCCACGGGTGCTGGGAATAATTGTGCCATGTAATCCATGTTCTCTTCCAAAACATATGCATCACAACACATTCTGGTAATAAGGCCACCAAAAGCATACCTGTGCCCTTTATGAACCTAGGCCTTGCGCATCGACAATTTCAGGACAACTTGGATATTCAACTCTGTAGCTATCATCAATGGATAAACCAAGAAAATTTTGTCCCAGGTAATATATGTATAGTGGATACCCAGTATCAAGCAATTCATGACAAACTTCAGCCAAACTCGCGCCTTCCGAAGCATGTGAGCATAGAGAAGAGATTCGTGATATCTCTTCCCGTTGTACTTGGTGCATTTGACCATGGACAGTAGACCGCACAGTGTATGTCTAATGGCCTGGTTCGGAGGGAGTATGTTCAGCCCTCTAAGAAATAGAGGATCAGTGTCCTCTAGTGTACCCAATATATTATTGATACCTGCGGGAGTGATAAACACATTAACTCCCCGCACAGTCATAAAGTGAGATCTTGCGTTCGGCTCCCAGTTGGCGTAAAACTAGCGTACCATGTAAAAGTTGCACTCTCCCGGCTCTAGAAAGATAAACTCCATACGTAAATCAGGAATAAGCCTTAGCATTTGTGGGAACTCCCATGCCAAGTTGTCCCTGTCAATGCACACATCAGAAAAATACCTCGCTTTCGTGTGCTTCTTCAACCACACTTTGTCTTCCGTAACTACAACTTTCACCCCAAACCACCTGGTTTGGCCCCTGGGAACAATGGGTGTGGGTGGTACATTACCTCCACTCTTAACACTCTTCCTCTGGCTCGAAGTGGCAACTTTCTTACCTGGTCTTTAGGCGCTTGACATAATTTCCTACAAACAGAATATAGTTCAGCCCACGCAACAACACATCATTGATAAAAATAAGTGGTGTGCAGACACCACCCCACACTTATTTCAATACAATCTCCAGCCTAGGTACTCAGACTTCCCACAGGCGTACACACATACATAAACATCAAAACAAAAACTCAACCTAAAAATGAATATTTAGACCCACACGACACTTTAGAAATACATGACCTTAATCCACTAACAAACCTGCAAGCTTTACAAACGCATGTTCAACTACACATAGCCATCATGATGGAAACGACATTAGTAAACCAAAAAACTCTTCAATAATCTGAATAAGATGTTCGACCTCGCCGCCCCCCTTCAATGATGTAACAAAACTCCCACACTAACAATTAGAAGTAATTTCTACTCAGACTTCAAAATACCGAATAAGCACTACAAAGTTTCCACAATTAGAACCAAATTATTGCCCTATTCCTCTAGCCAAACATGTGTAATAAATCCCCCACATTCATGCAAAACCCAAAACCTGACCGATACCAAACCGCAACAATAAATTATAGATGATTTCTACTCAAGAATTCGAAAACACCCAAAGTAACATAACACACACTACTCTCACCACGGCCATTATATTCCAAACATCACACACAATCACACTAACAGTGACACAGTATGCTTGTTATGCCACCTCTTGAATCTTGAATTGAAAAGTAACACCAATTGACTAGGCTCAAAGGTGCGTGACACAATATGCTTGTCATGCCACCTCTTGGTCTTCTTTTATCAAGCTTCACATTTCATAGGCGCAGAGCCTGAATTCTTATAACTCATGCAGCTGTGTTATCCTCTTCTTTCCAGCTAATTCAGCATCCAAATTCAACTTTTTGATTGCCCAATATGCCTTGTGTTCCAATTCAGGCTGGAGGTGACATGCTTTTCCAAACACCATTCAATAAGGAGAAGTCCCTATCGGTGTCTTGTACGAAGTCTGGTATGCCCACAAAGCATGATCTAGCTTGTCAGCCCGATCTTTCCTTTGGGCATTCACAGTCTTTTGGATGATTTGCTTGACTTCTCAATTAGACGCTTCCACCTGCCCACTAGTTTGGGGATGATATGTTGTAGCTACCTTGTGTCTTACCCCATATTTAGACAACAAATTGCGCATTAAACTATTAATAAAGAGCGTACCTCCATCACTGATCATGGCCCTTGGAGTTCCAAACTTGGTGAAGATGTGTTTCCGGATGAATTTCACTACCACGTATGCATCATTGGATGGTAATGCAACTACCTCCACCCACTTGGATACGTAGTCCACTTCCACTAGGATGTATTGATTACCACGAGATGATAGGAATGGTCCCATGAAGTCTATCCCCCAGACGTCAAAGATCTCAACTTCCAGTAAATTGCTAAATGGCATCTCATGCCTTCTAGAAATGGTGCCCGTTCTTTGACACTGATCTCAACCCTTCACAATCATAGCAGCATCTTTAAAAAGAGTAATTCAAAAGAAGCCAGATTGCAATACCTTATGTGTAGTGTGTTCACCCCCGTGGTGTCCACCATATGGTGAAGAGTAAAAACTCTCCAACACTTGCACTGCTTCATGTTCAGCTACACACCTTCGTACCATTTGATCAGGTCCCTACTTGAATAAAAAAGGCTCATCCCATATATAGAAGTGTGCATCATACTTCAGCCTCTGCTTTTGATGTGTGGATACCACATGTGGAAATAAACCACTCACATGAAAATTAACAATGTCAGCATACCAAGGCACTTGAGCAAGGTCCAAGGCAAGCAATTTCTCATCGGGAAACTCTTCATGAATTTGCCTCTCATTTTTCACATGAGATGAGTCCTACAATCTGGAAAGATCATCAGCTATTTGGTACTCAGTTCCGTTCCTATATTTTATCTCTAGATCAAACTCTTGCAATAGAAGAATCCATCTAATTAGCCTCGGCTTGGCATCCTTCTTATTAAACAAATACCGGATTGTGGCATGATCAATTTAAACTACAACCTTGGTTCCTACCAAGTATGACCTGAACTTATGAAATGCAAACACTAATGCCATCATCTCTTTCTCAATGACACTATAATTTGATTGAGATGCATCAAGTGTCTTGCTAGCATAGTAGATGAAATGAAACATCTTATCTTTTCACTGCCCAAGCACTGCCCCAACAACTATATCACTAGCATCACACATAAGCTCAAATGGAAGCTCCCATATTGGAGCAATCAGAATAGGTGCTTGTATCAATTTCTTCTTCAACAGCTCAAATGCCTGCAAACACTTTTCATCAAATAAAAACTTCATCTCTTTCTCTAACAGGCTGCACTTGGGTCTTGGAGTCATAGAGAAGTCCTTGATGAATCTCCAGTAGAACCCAACATGTCCCAGAAAACTTCTAACTCCCTTCACTGTGATAGGTGGTGGCAACTTCTTAATAACCTCCACTTTGGGTTTGTCAACTTCCAGCACATTCTTGGAGATTTTGTGCCCCAACACAATTCCCTCTCGAACTAGAAAGTGACACTTCTCCCAATTCAACAACAAATGTGTTTCTTCACACCTAGCAAGGACCTTGTCAAGATTAGTCAAACAAAGTTCAAAAGACTCACCAAACACCGAGAAGTCATCAATGAACACTTCAACAAAATCCTCCACTATATCACGGAAGATTTCCATCATGCATATCTGAAATGTTACCGGTGGATTGTATAATCCGAATGGCATGCTCTTGAACGTATAAGTGCCATATGGACAAGTGAAGGTAGTCTTCTCCTGGTCCTCTGGTATAATAACAATCTAATAATACCCTGAGTAGCCATCTAGAAAGCAGTACTATTCCTGACCCTCCAATCTATCCAATATCTGATCAATAAAAGGCACCGGGTAATGTTCCTTTCTAGTGGCATCATTCAACTTTCTATAGTCCATGCAGATATGCCACCTAGTTATTGTCCTTGTGGGGATCAATTCATTCTTCTCATTATTTACCACAATCATTCCTCCCTTCTTGGGCATACAATGTTATGGACTTACTCATTTACTATCTGATATGGGGTACACGATCCCTACATCTAACCACTTGATCACCTCTTTTCTCACCACATACTTCATCATTGGATTTAGTCTCTGTTGATGTTGTGCACTCGGCTTATACCCTTCCTCAATGTAGATTTCATGCATGCACAACGCGGGACTAATTCCATGGATGTCAGAAATTTGCCAACCCAAGGCTGCTTTTCTCTTTCTCAAGATGATTAATGTTGCTTGATGAGTCCACAAATTGGACTCATTTAGGGCAATATTTTAATAGAAATTGTGTCCTCAAATGCTTATTTTATCTTTATATCTGATGAAAACCCTTAAGTTTCAGGTGTTTGAAGTTTGAAGGAAAGAGTGGACATTACGTCGCAAAAAGGAACGAAAAGGCTGAAAAGAACGTAGAAATGAAGGCCTAAGGATCGCCGAGTCCACTTGGCTAGTCGCCGAAGGGTCTTTCTTGACTTTTGTTCCAGTGTGCTGAGCCCTAAAGGAAAGGATCAAGTCGGCAGAAAAAAAAGCAGTCGGCGCATCGCCGAGAAGTTTCATAAAATACTACCATGTCGCCCGATTACCCAGAGCACGACGATTCTGAAGGTTGGTGCAAGATGGCGATGAACTACACCAAAAGGCGAATCGCCGAGTTGAATGCATATTCCGACTAACGACACCGAATGATCCGCTGCAATAGAAATCTGTGAAAACTGTAAATACTAGTCAGAGTTGTAGTTTTAAGAGTCAAACAATTATTATAATTTTCATATAGAATAGTACTTTTGATATTTTTGCTCTAAGTTTGAGAGGGTTTTGAAGACTTGAAGATCCAAAGGGTTTCATCTTCAAAGTTTTGGACTTGGGTCTTTTGGATTCTTCACTCTTGACCTGGTTTGAGACTTAAATATTCATACCCATTTGAATGCAAGCTCATTTTGGTATAAATTTCTATCTCTTTAGCATGTATAGCTAAAACCCCAATTCTTGGGGTGTGATTTTGTGAATATGGGTTAGATCAGTTATTGGGTCTTGCTTGTTGGTTGTTTATTTGCTGTTTTGATGTGATTTCCTTTAGTAGTTGTGGTGGAACTTAATGAAATTGTAGTTGCAAATATGATTTCACCTTTGTGTTTTCGACCTGCTCGAGAGAGAGGACGTAAAACTAACACTACTAAATTGATAGCGGTGTGAGTGGGTCGATATGAGGTTCAACTCGAGAGAGTGAACCCTAGTCCCATATCCAAACACTCAGCTCGAGAGAGTGAGTGGGTTAAGGCAGAGGTTGTGCTTTATGCGACAAGTGGTTGTCCGATAGGAACCCACTTGAAACCGGGTAATTTGCTCAAGAGAGAGCTTATCCCCTCTAAAGTCTAGCCTAGTCACAAATATTCAATAGATTCACTACCAAAAGCATGTACCCAATGATTTTGTCTATCCCGTATTCCTATCACATCCCAAGAATCCCGTCTCCATAATAGTATCTTTCTTTATTTTCACTGTTTTTGTTTACTTGTTACAAACCCCCATTGTTAATTGACACTTTTGTGTCACCCCTTTAAATTTAATATGTGTTTATTCGAAAATGTTTTTACCTATGACTAATTAGAACTTAATTTTATTTTTCTATTAATTCTCAAAATCACTCCCTGTGGGAATAATCTCAACCCTTGGTTGGGTTATTATACTATTGTACGATCGTAGACACTTGCATTGGAAGTTGTGTCTTGATTCCGCAAACATCAAAATGGCGCTGCTGCCGGGGAGTGGTTTTACTTGAGAATTTTTAGTTAAGTAAAATTTTTGTTCCTAGTAGTTATTGTCTACTTACTTTATTTTTTTAGTTTTGGTTTCTTTGTGGTGATATTGTTAGGAATAAATTGAAGATTGATGATGGACATGGTATCAAATTGGCTGAGTCAGACCAAGAAGTTGAGAGGGACTTCACGTTGACCGCACTGGTAACTCAATTGAACAATTTGTCCACCAAAATAATAGAGGTGGAAACCTAGTGCAATCGCTAAGGGAGGTATATACCTCCTCATGAGCCAAACAACGCTACAGACAATGAGAGTAGATGTGTCAAGGATACTCTGCTACTCATTCTCCAAAAGGTCACTGAGCAAGGTAGAGTGCTGGAAGAGATGAAGGAGGGCATTAAAGTGTTAAATTAGATGGTTGGCTCTCACTCCAAATCTATTCAACTTCTCAAGAACCTCGTGACTTATGAGCTGCCTCATCTCTACTCAACTAAGCAAGAGGGGTCACCTAGTGGTGCTAAGGTCGACCCAAAAAATAGGATGTGAATGAGGAGATGCGTCGTGCCACGACGTTAACTAAGGCGCTTCTTTGGAGGTAACCTAAGCTTTTAAATGTTTTAGTTTACTTCTATAAATAATGGTGTGCTAGTGGTGCAGGTTTAAATTCTGAAAGTGTTGGGAAAATCCATATTGGAGAGTAAAAGGTCAGTCGGTGGATCACCGAAATGGTTGGCATGCTCGATGAAGACTGCCGTTTGGACCCTCACTTTGATTGAAGGTCCTGTAAAACTCAACGAGCAAAGTGACCACTAGGGCGTCTCGCTGAGTGGATTGGCGAGTGTGACTAATGTCACTGAATGGGGGTGAACTGGACGGTTTATAATGACCAAAAGACATCGAATTTGAAATTCTCCACTTTCCCTCACTTTTAAACTTCACAAACTCACACCAAGTTAGTATTTTCAATACTCCTGCTTTCTATTTAGTATTTTAGCTATTGATTTGTTCTCGTTGTTGGATTTCTTTACCACCTAGCTTTTCAATTGCGTTTAATCGGTATAAAAGGTTAGCTTTCCAAACCCCGAGTTTATTTTAATGAAGTTTGTACTCATTTTCTATGATCGTATTGTATTGTTGTGTGATGGGTGTCTCTGCTAGGATTAGAATAATCACATGCCTATTTCAATTTGAAAATCTTGCACGTAGTGTTTTGATCATCAAATCCCCATATTTGTTGTGATTATAATTGAATGAAATCTCATTATGTTGTGCTTGCATGTTGTTTTGATTGTTTGGGTGAAGTCGTAGTAGCCCACACTTGTTCTAAATGTCAAATATTTGCTCAATGATAGAGCGGGTGACACCACTCTTAAGAGCAAATATCGGCAAATGGCTAAACGTGACAAATTCGGGAGAAATCTGAGTATCCTGGGGTGATAGGAAGTATGGGTCTCATTTGAATTTCATTTGTGCATGCTTTGATTTTGTTTTTGAGGATTGCAGGATTGAATTCGAGAAAGTGGATTGAAAATGGGCATGTTGAGTCATTCGGCGAGCTGAGTCGAGCTCGCTGAACTACTCGGCGGTTCGCCTATCTCCTTCATCTCACCTTTTAGTGTCGCATCAAATTTGTAGTTTGAGTTTGTAACTTTTGGCGAGAGGCCTGAGTTCGCCAAAGGCACTCGGTGAATCGCCGAAAGAACTCTTGATCGCACTTTGCTGATACCCCTGAAAACCTTACGCATTGTAACTTTCGGCGGACAAATCCTTGATCACTGAAAGTAGTTGGCGATTCACCAAAAGTCCTTCCTATAGCCGACTTGACTTAATTGTTTAGCCAACCGCATCGACGAGCTGGACTTAGCTCACCAAAGAGGTTCGGTGACTCGCCGACTGGATCGACGAGTTTGTCTAAAGAAAATTTTTATGTGCTGTCATTTGACCTTCTCTGAATTCTTTTGCAGATATAGTACGTACAAATATAACTGAACCACCACAACAAAAGGCAAAGGCCATTTCAACAAATGAAGAAGGATCAAACCCTCCAAAGAGGAGAGGGGATAACCTCCAACCGGGAGACAAAGGCAAGAGAAGGAAGCATATAGCGAAGAAAGGAGTAGCTATTGAGGCCCAAATTGAGTGGTTTGATCCTGAAGTTGATCAACCCTTAATTCAATGACAGAATAGGCTCCAAGATAGACCTCAACCTACATCCACCAGGGTTTCATCAGCTGCAGCTCCTCCAACAACAGATTCAGTGCCATCTCAGGCACCTCCAATCAACCCTGCACTCCCTATAGTTCCTCCATCGGGGTTGTTAAATAGATTAAAAGGTGATGGTTTATGGACCATCATAGAGGAGAAGTTACTATCTATGAAGATTCTGGAAGACAAGCATCCTGATATGCTTGAAACTCTTCGATACCATGGATTTGAGCAGTTCACACGGCCCTAAGGCCCTTATATTCCTTCCTGGGTAAGAGAGTTTTACACTGCTTATGGGGAGTTGGTACCGAAGATCAAGAAGAAGGCAAGTAAATTTTGACCGATGAAGTCGGTCATGGTCAGAGGTAAGGAAGTGAAGTGTCACAGTGAGCACATTAATGTTGTATTGGGTAGACCGCTACACTCTTTACTTCCTTACGAGGGGTTACTGATTGTCTAGTCCCTGGATGATTGGAAGGGTTGGTTGGCTATAATGATTTCTCACATCACCCCGAGGTGGATGGATGCAGGAGCTCCTATCGACAAGAGGGACATGAACTTCAACTACAAGTTCTAGTTTGGCTTCATCAGCAACACTATTATGCCATCCCAGAAAGAGTCTATTATGCGCCATCCTAAGGCATCTTGCCTTGGTTCTATCATGGCCAGGAGGCGGATCTATCTGGGACTGCTGATGTCACAGGAGATGGCCATGAGAGCCAAACACAAGCTGACGTCTCTGTCTTTTCCAGTCCTGGTCATTGAGTTATGCCTGCAAGCTCGAGTACCTTATGACACTATGAGAGATGTTGAGGTCACCCCGTCTTCCTCCATCGATATCCAACGTATCGAGGCCCATTTCACACCAGAGGAGGTTGACACGAGAAGAACAGCTCCAACAGATACTTCTCTAGAGGTCAATGTTGACTCACTACCAGTAGAGGCATCTTCACCTACTCCGGCCTCTGAGCCCTCAGGTATACCCGTTCCTTCTTCCTCTTCTTCACAGGTCCCAGGTGCTTCTTCTTCCTCCCAGCCTGCCAGGATTACTCAGACCATGATCTTGAAGATATGATAGCTGGCCTATTCAGCGGATGCGAGAGCGACTCTATTGGAGAGATCTATTTCAGGGATGATCGATAGTGCTATCTTCGCTGCACTGACCACCTTAGGACCTTTGTTGATGATCTTGCTACTACAGTCACTGCTTGTGAGAAAAGACAGAGAGACACCCAAGGTTTTGGCTTTGAAAATCGAAGTGGTATATTTGAAGAAGGACGTAGACTATCTTAAGTCTACTAACTTTACTTCACTGCTAAAGGTTGCTGATGACAGGGATGCTCCTGAGACTTTGGAGATTCCTTCAGCTACCACCGGAGATGTGCAGAGAGGTAGCACAGCATATGCAGAGTCAGATGCAGAGACCGACGAGCAGTTGATATCAGTACATGCTGAGAAGACACAGGAGAGCAGAGATGAGGGCATATTTAGAGACTTGCCAGATCTTATAGAGATGGTTGTACTGCCGGTGATCTAGACATTGCCGACTAAGACATCCACAGCGGCTCCTAGTGGATCTGGCATTGCTATTCCATTTGAGGCTACTCCGGGCATTGATGCCCATATACAGACTGCTACACCAGCATCCGAGACCCTAACAGAGAGAAAGACTGCATAGACAGGACTTTTCTTTACGTCCCTCTCTGTTTTATTATATTTTTACTTTTGGATACTTTGATTTGTATTTGAGGACAAATACTTTTTAATTGTGGTGGGGTGAGGCCCAAACCTTTTGTGTTGATAGTTCTGTTTTGTGTATATATTTGGGTTGTTCTACTTTAAAATTGTGGTTTATCTATTTTTGTGAATGTTTGAGCTTATGGCTCCTTTTATTTTAAAATTACAAACTGATTTTGACCCTTCCGAATTTTTTTTGCCACCTCTCGTGTGTTGAATGCGGCTGTTCTTTTGCAAAATTTGAGTCTTGGTTCCGATCAATACCAATGACTTGAATAGTACTGTCAATCGAACGAACATGAATGCGCGGCTACGATGAGGCCAAATGAAGTTGCATAGACAATATGTGAACTCTTTGCATATCGTTACGACTAGCCTAGTATCGAATTGAGTCTCTTGTGATGATCATTGCACACTAACGAAAGTGTGGAGTCTTGTTTTACTGTAGTGTCAATGCCTAGTGTGATGAACTTACTTTGAAACATGCATGATAGATCCTAGAATTTTCCCTGTTGGTCCGATCGACTAAGCAAGGCTATCTCTTGATATGATCTTAGACAACTTCAAAGAGTGTGAGCCCATTTGACATATGCCTCTTTTGTGACCAACCTTGTGAGTGTGTGAACCTCTCTTGAACACCCCTTGAGCCTTACCTTTATTTGGAAGAAACTTGATGCAAAGGTAACCTTTCTTTACCCATTACCCATAATCCTCATGAAGGTTTGGTTAGTTGAGTAGCCCCAACTTAGGCCAAAAGCCTAAGTTGGGGGTGTGATCAAAAGAAAGGGTAATTCAAGAAGTGCAATAAAGTCCTTCTTACCCTTGTTTTTTTTTAAAATGGAATCCCTCCACACAAAAATAAAGAGGAAAGAAAGAAAAAAAAAGAAAAAGAATTAAAAAGAAGTGAAAGAAAGTTGTGAAATAAAGTACAAAAGAAATGGGGTTTGCAAACAATCCATGGAAAGTGACTAATACGATGACTTATGAGCACTAAAATGAATGATGAAAGAAGAGGAAAAGAAGTGTTATGAGTACCACATTTCATGAGGATGTAAGTCACTGAGCCTAAATGACCATACCTTTGCACTCAGCCCCATTACAAGCCTTGAAAAGACCTTTTTGATCTTGAGTGACCTGAAACAAATGTTGATCGAAAAATACGATCAAACCTATGGGTGAAAGCATGCATTGTGTTCTTCTTTATGAGAGTGAGCGTTGCATGTGATTCCAGAACTTTAAATTACAAACCATTGTGTGTGAATATGGAATCATTCCTTGTGTGAGGGCATTTGAACACTGAACTTGCATTTGAAGCAAGTATTGTGAGAATCAAATTCTTTGATATTGGTGAGTCACAACTTGAATCTTTGGGTACACATTTGATCTTTGCATAAGTAACCTGAGTCTTGTTGTGTGCATTCATGATTGAGTTTTGTGTAGCACTGTTCGAGACCTCCTTTTTAAACGGCTGAGCTTGAGTTGTTGTAGAAAAAATAACTGGTAAGGTCTTATTTTCACCCAAGAATACATACATGACGTGGACTGGCAATGCTTTTAACTCCAGTTGGGGTGCTTCTTCAATGGAGTGTTTGGGTGGAGGACCCAACACCCTATTTAAAGGCACCCATCGATCTCCTGATGTACCTACAAGTGCCACATCAAGAAATTGCACTATTTCCTGTGCGTCAACATCCCCATAGATATCATCTCCTACCAACACTCGCTCTAACGGGTCCATGGATACAATATATCGAGCCTCTGCCTCAAGATCTATCACAGTTAATGCAGACAACTCTTCATATAAAACTGATAGCTTTAATGCCTTATACACATCGAACACTTCCACTTTATCATGTGCCAGCATAGTGAGTTGCCCAGCTGTTATATCTATCATAGCACGCCCTGTAGGCAAGAAAGGTCTCACCAAGATGAATGGGACCTCAGGATCTGGCTCAATATTCAGCACAACAAAGTTTATTGGGAATTTCAATGATCCCACTTGCACTAAGACATCCTCTACAACACCCTCATGCCTTGCAACAGATATATAAGCCAACTGTAAGATAATGGTAGTAGGTTTAGTACTACCCAACTCCAATTTTTTATTCAATGAAGTTGGCATAAAGTTTATACTAGCTACTAGATCACACATTCCTCGCGCATGAAAGCTCTTCCCTATAGTGATCTGAATCGTAAAGCTACCCGAATCTTTCAGTTTGGTGGGCAACTTATTTTGGATTCGGGAGCTGCACTCTTTAGGAAGCGTAAAAGTCTCATATTCATTCAACCTCCTTTTGTTTGCCACAATGTATTTCACATATTTCGTATACCTGGGTATACCCTGCAAAACATCTCCCAATTACAAGTTAATGTGAACTTGTTTCAAAAGAGAGAGAAACTTACCAAAACATTCATCCTCCTTCTATTTCTTGAACTTTTGAGGGAATGGAGGAGGTGGTTTCACTATTAGTTGCACTCTTTCTTCTTGTGCAACAACCTCAATCTTCTTGGGTTCACTCTCTTTACTCACAATGTCAATGTTTCTTTTCTTTAGAGCTAACTGGTGAGTCCACGATTTGGACTCATTTAGGGCTATAACTTGATAGAATTAGTGTCCTCAAATGCATATTTTGTCTCAATATCTGATGAAAATCCTTAAGTTTCAAGTATTTGGAGTTTAAGGCAAAGCATGGACACTATTTTGCAAGAAGGAACAAGGCGGCTGAAAAGAACGAAGGAATGAAGGCCTGAAGATCACCGAGCCCAGTTGGCGAGTCGCCGATCGGCCTGGAGATCGCCTTTTGTTCCAGTGTGCTGAGCCCTGAAGGAAAAGGTCAAGTTGGCGATGAAATGGAGTAGTCGGCGTGTCGCCGAACAGTTTTATGAAGCAGTACTATATATCCCAACGACTCAAAATATGAAGAGGATAAAGGCTAGAGTAGGAAGGCGATGAAATCGACCAAACAACGGATCACGGAATGTATCGGCGATCTTGACTAACTTCACCGAAGGGTCATTCGCAGAACATTTTCAACCACTATAAATACTTTTTTAAACTTCTAGCTTAGTATCATATCACTATTATTATTTGAACTTTTTATAGTTTTTGAGAGAGTCTAAGTTTAGAGGGTTTTGGAGACTTTGCTCTAAGACATTGAAGATTCAAAGGGTTTCAACTCCAAGAAATTGGACTTGTGTCTCAAATATTCTTCACTCTTGATGTGTTTTAAGACTTCATCCTTCATACCCAGTTGATGGAAACTGATATTGGTATAATTGTTTTTCTTTTTACATGTCTAGCTAAAACCTCAATTCTTGGGTTGTGATTTTGTGAATATGGGTTAAATTATCTGTTGGGTGTTGATTGTTGATGGTTTATTTGTTGTTTAAATGTGATTTCATTTAGTAGTTGTGCATGAACTTAATTGAGTTGTAGTTGCAAATACGATTTCACCTTGGTGTTTTCGGTTTGCTCGAGAGAGAGGTTGTAAAAGTAAGACTACTAAATTGATAGGGATGGTATTGGGTCGATATGGGTTCAGCTCGATAGAGTGAATCCTAGTCCTTCTTCCAAACATTCAGCTCGAGAGAGTGAATGGCCTAAGGTGGAGGCTGTGCTTAAAGCGATAACACAATGTTCGAGAGAAACGGAGTCGATTCGGGGTAAGTTGCTTGAGAGAAAATTTACCTCTAGTATAGTCTAGCCTAGTCACAAGTACTCAACAATTTACTATCAAAAGCATGTACTCGACAGCTTAGTTTATCCTATATTCCTATCAAATTCCAAGAATCCGGTCTCTCTATCTAGTTTTCATATATTTTTGCTGTTTGTAGTCGTTAATTAATACAAAAACCCCCATTGATAATTGATGCTTGCGTCACCCCCTTAAGATTTAGTATGTTTATATTTGATAATGTCTATACTATGACTACTTAGAACTAAATATTACTTTTCTATTACTTCTCAAAACCACTCCCTTGGGACTCGACTCCAACCGTTGGTTGGGTTACTTTACTATTGTACGATCATAGACACTTGAATTGGAAGTTGTCTCTTGATTACACAAACATCAAAATGACGCCGCTGTCGGAGAGTGGTGTTATTTGAGAATTTGTTGTTAAGTAGGATTTTTGTTCTTCTTAGTTGTAGTTTACTTACTTAATTTTTAGTTTTATTTTGTTTGGTTGTGTAAATATTTCTGGAAGTATGAGTGAATGGTAGCTTGGCAGGTCATCGAGACGGTATCTATGATATTAATAGTGTTTGCAACCCAACCCAATCTGGAGAAATAGGTGCAATTTTCCTACCACCAGCTTATGGGAATGCAATATTTGAGGTCCCGAGACAACAAGGAGGGTTGCCTAGTAACGCTATGACAAACCCCAAGAATGAAGTTTGAATGATGATTTGCGTCGTGCCGCGACGTTAACTAAGGCGCTTCTTGGGAGGCAATCCAAGTTTTATTTTTCTTTGTTTTTAAGTTTGAAATAATGGTGTGTTGAATGTGCAGGACAAAGTGTGGAAAGTGCAGATTGGCGAGCTAAAGGTCCATTTGGCGTACCGCCAAAGAGGTCAGCTACCCCGACCTAAACCGCCGTTGGACTCAAGACAATTTCAAAGTGAAGTCTGTAAAACTCGGCGAGGTCAGGAAGTTATTGGCGAATCACCGACCAGGTCAGCGATCACGATCTATTCCACCGTTTGGACTCCTAGATTAAATGGAGATCCTGTAAAACTCAGCAAGGTAAGTGACCATTCGGCGTGTCACCAAGTGGTTCAGCGATCACGAATAATGTCGCCGAATAGGTGAGAATTGGATCGTTTTTAAAAGGCCGATGGTTTAAACTTTCAAACTTTTCACTCTCTCACTTTCAAAATTCACAAACTCACACCTATTTAGTATTTTCTATATTTCTTCCATTTTTACTGTATTTGAGTTATTGATTGGTGTTCAGAGTTGGATTACATTACCGCCTAGCATTTCAATTTTATTTATTTGGCATAAAAGGTTGGTTTTCCGAACCCCAAGTTTATTTTTATCGATTTTGTACTCATTTGCAAATGATATTATCTTGTTGTTGTGTTCTGGGCCTCTCTGATAGGATTAGAATGTTTAAATGCCTGATTTAATTTAAATATCTTGCCCGTATTGTGTATAATATTGAAATCCCATATTTTTGTGCTTTTAAATGAATTAATTCGTGTGGGGTTGTGCTTGCATGTTGTGTAGTTAGTTGGGTGAAGTCTGAGTAGCCCGTATTTGTGCCGAATGATGTAATTTGCCCAATGATAGAAAGGGTGACATCATTCTTAATGGCAAAGGTCATCAATTGGCAAAATTTGGCAAAACCGAGAGAAGTTTGAGTATCCCAGGGCACTGGGTGTTATGGGTCTGGCTTTAAATTGGCTAGTGCTTGGTTTGATTTTGTTTTCAGGGGTTCCAGAGTTGTATTCAAGAAAATGGGTTGAAAGTAGGCACATTGGGTCGTTTGGCGAACTGAGTTGAGCTAGCCGAACCACTCGGCACTTCGCCGAAAGTCTCCATATCATCTTTAATTTTATGCTTAATGTGTTGTTGGGTTCTGTAACTTTCGGTGAGATGCCTGAGGTCACCAAAGGCACTCGATGACTCACCGAAAGTCTTTTTGATCGCCCTTTGTCTACACCCCTTTAGTCTTATTGCACTGTAACTTTCGGTGGGCTAGCCGTTGCTCGCTAAAAGATATTGGCAATTAGCCGAAAGGCCTTTCCCATTGCCGACTTGCCAAGAATTTTGAGCCAACCCTTTCGGCGAACCCGATCTAGCTCGCCAAAGCGATTCGGTGACTCGCCGACGGGTTTGGCGAGTCTGTCTGCAACTGATTTTCTGTGCTTTTGTTTGAATATTTTCTAACTTTTTCTTGATGCTTTACAGGCATGGCTAGACCGAAAGTTTTTGGGAGAAACATGCCAGCCCGGAAAAGAGCACGGGATATCACAATAAATGAAGAGGGGTCAAATACCCCCAAGAAGGGAAGACAAGAACCTCCACCTGGAGATAAAGGCAAGGAAAAGAGCCCATTTTGGACAAGGAGAATACTCTCCAAGGCCCCTATATTCCTTCATGAGCCCGGGGATTCTGCAGAGTTGTGCATGTCTTTCTGGCGGACTTTAACTAAACAGACAATGGTGAATATGGCACTATTGTTCCCCATGAGGTGACCCCGAGCAGTGATGCCCAAGCTCAGGGTGAGGCATTGGGCAATAATGCCCAGATAGACGGAGTGGCTGTGTAGACAGGACTCCCTTTTTACCTCCCTCTCTGTTTTGCTTTATTTAACCTGTTGGATAATTTTTATTTGCATTTGAGGACAAATGTTTTTATTTGTGGTGGGGTGAGGCCCACCTTTTGTATGAATATTGATGTTCGTGTTTTGTTGATATATTTGGGTCATCGTGTTTTATACTGCTTTTCGTGGCTGTTTGAGCTTGTGGCTCCTTGATTTTAAATTTAAAATGATTTTGACACTTCCAAAAAATTTTAAATTTTTGCCACCTCATATACGTGTGAAATGTGGCTGTTCTTTACCAAATTTGAGTATGGGTTTTGATCAATACCGATTACTCAAAGAGTTCTCATAATCAAATGAACAGGAATGTGTGGCTACGATGAGACCAGGTGAAGTACATAGTCAATATATGAACTCTTTGCATCTCGTTGTGACTAGCCAATTATCAAATTGATTATCTTGTGATGATATTTGCACACTAGCAAAAGTGTGAAGTCTTGTTTGACTTTAGTGTCGATGCCTTGTGTGATGAGCTTACTATGACCCACGCATGACAACACCTAGAATTTTCACCGTTAGTCTGGTTGACTAAGTAAGGGTATCTTTTGATATGATCTTAGGCAACTTCGAAGAGTGTGAGACAATTTGGCATATACCTGTTTTGTGGCATACCTTGTGAGTGTGTGTGAACCTCTTTTGAACACCCCTTGAGCCTTACCTTTCTTTGGAAGAAACTTGATGAAAACAATGACCTTTCTTTATCCATCACCCATAATCCTCATGAAGTTGTGGTTTGTTTGAATAGCCAACTTAGGTCAAAAGCCTAAGTTGGGGGTCCCTTCTACCCATGATTTTGTGAAAAATGGAAACCCCTTCATTCAAAAAAAAAAGTTGTGGAATAAAGTTATGAAAGTATAAAGAAAATTAGGGTTTCCAACTATCCATGGTTAGTGAATAATAGGACTACTTGTGAGCATAAATGAGAATGATGAAAGAAGATGAAAGGGAGTGTTATTCAACCTTTGTTTCATGAGGACTATAGCCACTGAGCCTAAATGACCATACCTTTGCACTCAGCCCCATTACAAGCCTCGAAAGACTTTTGTGATCTTGAATGAGCTGAAGCAAGTGTTGATTGGAAAATACGGGAAAACCTATGAGTGAAATTATGCATTGTGTTCATCTTTGTAAGTGTGAGTGCTGCATTTGATTTTGAAGCTCTTAAATTGTTAACCATTGTGTGTGAATATGGAATCATTCTTTGTGTGAGGGCATTTGCACACTTTGGTTGAGCTTGAACTTGCATTTGAAGCAAGTATTGTGAGCACGAGATTCATTGATAATGGTGAGTCACAACTTGAATCTTTGAGTGCACAATTGACCGTTGCATAAGTAAATTCAGTCTTGTTGCGTGCATTAATGATTGAGTCTTGTGTAGCACTGTTCGAGACACCCTTTTTGAATGACTAAACTAGAGTTTGCTTGAGGACAAGCGAAAGTTTAAGTTGGGGGTGTTGATGAGTCCACGATTTGGACTCATTTAGGGATATATTTTGATAGAATTAGTGTACTCAAATGCATATTTTGTCTCAATATATTATGAAAAGCCTTAAGGTTCAGGTATTTGGAGTTTAAGGCAAAGCATGGACACTACTTGGCAAGACGGAACAAGTCTGCTGAAAAGAACGAAGAAATGAAGGCCTGAAGATCGCCGAGCCTAGTTGTTGAGACGTCGATCGGCCTAGAGATCGCCTTTTGTTCCAGTGCGCTTAGCCCTGAAGGAAAAGGTCAAGTTGGCAATGAAATGGAGCAGTTAGTGTGTTGCCGAATAGTTCCGTGAAGCATTACTTTATCACCCAACGACTCAAAATGCAAAGAGGCTAAAGGCTAAAGCAGGAAGGCGATGAAATCGACCAAACGGCGGATCATCGAATGTATGGGCGATCCCGACTAACTTTGCCGAAGGATCCTTCACAACACATTTTTAAACACTATAAATACTTGTTTATACTTCTAGATTAGTATCATATCACTATTATTATTAGAACTTTTTACAGTTTTTGAGATAGTCTACGTTTTAGAGGGTTTTGGAGACTTTGCTCTAAGACCTTGAAGATTCAAAGGGTTTCAACTCCAAGAAATTGAACTTAGGTCTCGAAGATTCTTCATTCTTGACGTGTTTTATGACTTAATCCTTCATACCCAGTTGATGGAAATTTATATTGGTATAAATGTTTATCTCTTTTACATGTCTAGCTAAAACCCCAACTATTGGGGTGTGATTTTGTGAATATAGGTTAAAATATTTGTTGGGAATTGCTTGTTGATGGTTTATTTGTTGTTTAAATGTGATTTAGTTTAGTAGTTGTGCATGAACTTAATGGAGTTGTAGTGACAAATACAATTGCATCGTAGTGTTTTCGGCTTGCTCGAGAGACATGTCGTAAAACTAAGACTACTAAATTGATAGCCGACGGTGTTGGGTCAACATGGTTTTAGCTCGAGAAAGTGAATCCTGGTCCTTCTCCCACACATTTAGCTCGAGAGAGTGAATGGGTGAAGGCAGAGACTGTGCTTAAAGCGGCAACTCGGTGTTCGAGAGAAGCCGAGTCGATTCGGGGTAAGTTGCTCGAGAGAGAATTTACCCCCACTATAGTCTAGCCTAGTCACAAGTACTCAACAATTTACTATCAAAAGCCTGTACCCGACAATTTAGTTTATCCCGTATTCCTATCACATCCCAAGAATCCCGTCTCTCTATCTAGTTTTCGTATATTTTCGTTGTTTGTAGTTGTTAATTAATACAAAAAAAAACCATTGATAATTGACGCTTGCGTCACCCCCTTCAGTTTTATTATATTTATATTCAATAATGTCTATAGCTATGACTAGTTAGAACTAAATTTTGATTTTTCTATTAATTCTCAAAACCACTCCTTTGGGACTCGACCCCAACTCTTGGTTGGGTTACTTTACTATTGTACGATCGTAGACACTCGAATTGGAACATGTGTCTTGATTACGCAAACATCACCAACTCCTCCAACCGCAAACCACTGCATGTACCTACAATATTTAATTTCTTGGGATTTGGATCAGTGTTTCCAGGCAATCCTCCTTGAGGTCATGAATTTTGAGCACTTGCGAACTGCCCAAACTTCTTCTCCATGTTTTTGAGTAGCTAATTGGTTGTTTCTCATATCTGTAGCTATCTGGGCTTGATCAACTATAGTTTTCTTAAGTATTTCCTTCACACTCATATTACTTGGTTGATTGTCTGCTTATTGGGCTTCTCCCTTTGGCCTGTTGTTGATATCCCTATGCATGTCCCTGGGGTCTATATTGATTTTGGCCTTGGGCCTGATTTTGATTACCTCCCCATAAGAAATTTGGATGGTCGTGCCAACTAGGATTAAAAGAATTTCCATAATTCTGCTGGCCTTCTCCTCGTTGTGCATTCCCTACAAAATTGATAGAATTCGGGTTTCCACCACATACCTCTGCACTATGATCACCACTTCCGCAGATTTCACACCAAGTAGGTGGTTGTTGGACTACATTCACCTGAGCAAGCTGTTGTCTCAATGATAGATTGTTGAAGTGGGTGTTCATCATATTTTGCATCGCAGCAATCTGCGCAGTTAAGGCAGTCACTACAGCTATTTCCAGCATATCTGCAGTTTTTTGTATCACTAGTTTCACCCCTCCTGCGTTCCATTCGGGGTTACCCTGTGAGATCTTGTTCAGCAAGGTGAATAGTTCAGCATAAGTCTTCTCGAACGGTTGACCACCTATAGCTGAATCAAATAAATTTTTGGTGCTAGGATCCAAACCTTCAATGAAGGTATGGACTAACACCTCGTTAGATTAATGATGATGTGAACAGCTCATCAATATTGATTTAAACCTGTCCCAAGCTTGGTACAAGTTCTCTCGTCCATTCTGCCTAAAACATAGGATATCGCTAATCAACTTAGCTATTTTACCAGATGGGAAAAATCTTATGAGGAATTTATTTGCAAGATCATCCCAGGAGGTTATAGAGTTAGTGGGTAAAGAGTTTAACCATCTCTTTGCTTCGCCAAGCAGAGAAAAGGGGAATAAAGTAAGCCTCACATAATCCTCGTTTACTCCAGTTGGAGTGTAAGTATCACTGATCTCGAGGAAGTTTTGAATGTGAACTATTTGATCCTCGTGTGACATACCAGTGAACTGCCCATTAGTGTGCAATAGTTGCATCATACTCTGCTTCAGTTCAAACCTTCCACCAGCTGCAGGTTTTTGAATGCATGAAGTCACATTGGTGGTACGCGGGATTGCCACATCTCTTACCTTCATCTCAGCCATTACTGTAGGTTCCTCTTGCTCAACTGTTGCTACTGGAGATGTTGGTTCACTAGCAACAAGAGGGACTGGGTAAGTTAGTCTTCATTGCTTTTTCCGGTAGTGAACAAATCTTTCCGGTTCAGATAGAGTCTCTACCAATCCTTGATCGTCATCCAGTTGGGAATTTCAGTACAACCTGCAACAATGAATTGCTAAGATCAAGTTTTCAACACTTGCTTTTTAACTTCAGAAATCAGAAAAATCAAATAATTCCTAATTCTAAAGTCCCCGACAGCGACGTCAAAAACATGTTGCGCCCAAATCGTACACGCAAGTGTACGTGGTATTTCAAGTATTAAAGTGGCTCTTATAAAGAACTGGGTATCATACCCACAGAGACTTACAATTAGAAAACTCGATTGTTGCTGTAACACCCCGTATCCTAGATAGACCAAAATGCAGACTTTGAGAAGTTGCAGGTGCAACCCACGGTTTCCATCCACGGACCGTAGGTCAGACCACGGCCCGTGCTGGTGGTCCGTGGTTCACCACTGAAACCCCTCCCAAAATCAGCTTAGAAAAATCGGCTAATTCTCGACCCACGGACAGACCCATGGTCCGTAGGTCAGACCACGGTCCGTGGTCTGTGTCCGTGGATCAAGACCTCCTTTACCCAGCCTCTGAAATGAACTACGGTCGACCAGCACGGACCGTCATTCAATCCACAGTCCGTAGGTCAGACCGTAGGTAAGGGTCAACAGCCAGTTAGCTGAAAATTGTTGATGGGTCAACTTCAGATGGTCATAACTTTTAGCACAAAAGGAATTATATGTACCATTACCTATTATATTATAGATAATTGAATCCTCTTTCCAACGCCACCGAGTTTGCTAAAATCTGACCTCCGAGTAAAACGTTATGCTAGTTTTAGTGAAGCCCTGTCGGGCAGACTCGATCGACGACTCCAATCGACGGACCGTCGATTGATTGACGGTCCGTAGGTCCAATCCGTCGGTCACTCCGACAGCAATTAAGTCAGGGGTCTTTTGGTCTTTTCCTATTTCGTTTAACCCCTAAGATACGTCGTTTAGACCCTAAATCATGAGATTTTAGTTAGTTTAAGCCTAGAAACATAACTAGAACTTACCTAAGTTAAATCATTAATCAAACTTAGAAGAATTAGAACGCTAAGAGGAGAAAAGAAGTCAAGAACCCTAGTTCAAGAACGCAACGAGGTTCCATCAGTTCCAGCCCAGAAATCGAAGGATTTCTCCGTGGAATTCGTCACCAGGTATGTGGGATTTCACTAGTGGGTTCCTTTCGCCCATTAGGTCCCTAGAATTCAGTCAGATTCTTGATTCCA